>LKNJ01000452.1:187820-254150 GCA_002120245.1 Maccullochella peelii | reverse complement strand
TGCTCAAGGTCAAGAAGAGATTCTCAAGACAGAGCACGAAAGGAGGGGTGAGGAGACAGGATAAAAGAAAGAGCTCAAGCTGTTGATTTTTAGTCACTCCATGGACCTGACTCATGTTTGCTGTATTTTTTGTGCTTTAACAGTAAACTCTTTTCATATTTGAACTCTTTTGACTCAGTTGTTTTATTATTGTTATTGAAGTAAGTTTATGGTGTGGTGAAGACTCTGGAAGACATCTGGCCCATCTTCCGGGTTTTCCTCCCACATCATACAGTGATTAATGTTCGATGTCAATATTACATTTATGAAAATAGGTTAATATTCCCATTAAATGATTCAAAATGTTATTTTAAAACACAAGAGTGTGAAGGTGGTCGTGGATCATCCGAAATAAGCACTTGTGTGTTCAAGTATCTCTCTGCACTTTCGGATGTAAATCATGTAGTTCTGTATTCAGACACATGTGGTGGACAGAACAGGAACGCAGCTTTCTGCTCAATGTGCCTTCATGCTGTCAAAACCTTGCCCCTCTCTGTGTTTGACCATAAATACATGGAGTCTGGTCAAAGTCAGGTGGAATGTGACAGTGTCCATGCTGCTGTAGAGACAGCAAGAAGAAAAGTTCCCGTCTACAACCCAGATGGTTACTACACAATAGTGAGAGTGGCAAGAAGAAATAAGCCATACAATGTTCATGAGCTGGGCCACAAGGACTTCCTCGACTTCAAGTCATTTTCAAGTCAGATAATCAAAGGCAGAGTGAAAGATGAAGAAGGAGAAGTTGTTCACTGGCGTAAGATCAAGTGGTTTCGCTATGTAAAAGAGGACCTCAAGACAGTTTACTTCAAGTATGGACTCTNAGCCTGTACTATTCGCAGCACATACAATCTAACAGCATATGAACTGGACACTAAAAAAGCAGAACGCTACATGTGGCACGAGGGGGAAGGTGGTCGTGGATCATCCGAAATAAGCACTCGTGTGTTCAAGTATCTCTCTGCACTTTCGGATGTAAATCATGTCGTTCTGTATTCAGACACATGTGGCGGACAGAACAGGAACGCAGCTTTCTGCTCAATGTGCCTTCATGCTGTCAAAACCTCGCCCCTCTCTGTGACTGACCACAAATACATGGAATCTGGTCACAGTCAGATGGAATGTGACAGTGTCCACGCTGCTGTAGAGACGGCAAGAAGAAAAGTTCCTGTCTACAACCCAGATGGTTACTACACAATAGTGAGAATGGCTAGAAGAAATAAACCATACAATGTTCATAGCCCTAAATATCTGACCTCTGGCCCTCTCTCTAAAGGTCGTCCGTACAGAAATCATTTGGTGTTAATTGGCGCTTTCTTACGCGTAAACAACATGTAGCNTGTGGCGGACAGAACAGGAACGCAGCTTTCTGCTCAATGTGCCTTCATGCTGTCAAAACCTCGCCCCTCTCTGTGACTGACCACAAATACATGGAGTCTGGTCACAGTCAGGTGGAATGTGACAGTGTCCATGCTGCTGTAGAGACGGCAAGAAGAAAAGTTCCCGTCTACAGCCCAGATGGTTACTACACAATAGTGAGAGTGGCAAGAAGAAATAAGCCATACAATGTTCATGAGCTGGGCCACAAGGACTTCCTTGACTTCAAGTCATTTTCAAGTCAAATAATCAAAGGCAGAGTGAAAGATGAAGAAGGAGAAGTTGTTCACTGGCATAAGATCAAGTGGTTTCGCTCTGTAAAAGAGGACCTCAAGACTGCTCTTGGTGGGAATTGTTGGGTCTCTGTACACATAAGGAGTTGGTCTAGACCTGCTCTTTATGACAAAGTGCCCTGAGATAACTTTGTTCTGATATGGCGCTATATAAATAAAACTGAATTGAATTGAATTGACTGTTTACTTCAAGTATGGGCTCTCTGACCAATCGTTTAGAAAGATGCAGGTGGCACAACGAGCAGCCAGAGGCAACTACTATGTCAAAACACCACAGCAGATGTACACAAGTCCTCCAGGAATCAGTGCACAGAAACAACAAGACTTGCTGACACTGTGCACAAAAGGAAGCATCCCACAGTGTTATGAGGAGTTTTATAGCTCTTTGAATGTGTCAAACGAGTAAGAACACAGGAGTCCCAGGACACATCAATAAAGGCCATTTTTAAAATGTTTAGTAAATATTTTTCAACTTAAACTGTAGAAATGTTGTTTTTAAAGTTATGGTCAATCTGATAACCCAAAAAGATCAAATATTGTGTTCAGTACATGGCAACAGCAGCTGATTCAAGTTTGATCAAAATGTGTTTTGGCTCTCCTGTAAAATCTGATATAATGCACTTACGCCCTTTTGGCTCCAAGCCCTCGATATGCAACTGGTGAGGAGGAGCTGAAATTTGGCACTGCTTCATTTTAACGGGTCACAAGCCAAAGAAGTTGGGAACCTTAAAAATCTTAGAGTGTATGAAGTTGTATTCATTTTTCATTAAAAACAATTTAATTTGTTATAATTGATGCACATTTTATATAAAAACAGCCCACCTTTTAGTCATTTTGAAATGAAACACATATCTGAACTTTAGAGAAGTCACATGATAGTTAATAACTTTTCCCCCACAAAAACTGAAAATGCATTAACTTAAAAACTCCACTCAAAACAAAGAAATGTATTCATTCAGAACAAGAACAAGAAAATCAAGAACATTTGAAAGGACCTGGTAGATCCCCCGTTTTAGACAATAACAGATTTAAACTGAATCCACATGATTTATTCCCACAGTTTATCTTCTGACGTTGCCTACAAGATCAATTACAGTCACAGCTTGTGCTCATGAATCCACAGTCTCATTGACCTTGTCCACATTTGCTGACCATGTTAATTAATGGGCGCATAGAAACAGCAATTTGGACAGATGGCTTTTATCTGCATTCTACTTACTATGCAAGGGCTACATGTGAGAATACAAGTGACTTTTAGTGAGCGCAAAATGGTAAAGTAGTCGTGCAGTGTCCCTTTAAAGCCACTAGATGGCAACATTGCACTAAATGCAGTGACCAGGGTTTTCTGCGTGACAGGTCTTCAAGTCACCTGAAGTAAAGTGGGAGAGGGCATCATTAGGAAGTTGCACAGAAAGTGGACAATTAAAAATAAGTTATTACCAGTAGTGCTAATTATTTTTTTTATTGTTTGCCTCTGATTTCATCTTCAAATCTACATTTTTCTTTCAGTTTAGTAGCAGTAAAATATTTCCTTGCATGTTTTTTTTCACTGTAAGTATATGATAGCATTGTACCAAGGGCGTTACATTCTGCTGGTGTCTTGTCTACATATTTAAATGTCTTCTTTTATGTCGATAGAGAGCATATTGTTAGACATAAGGCCCATTCTCATAAACATATGCCTGCTTTTTTTTTTTTACAACTAGTCATTTTTATGAGTCTTCAATTCAATCAGGCCATTATTATCATCAGCCCAACCTTTTGATTTACGAGAACATCTGGTGGTTGTACAGGAGGCGGACGGCAGCGCCTACAACTCCTTTCTGATCAGTTACTTCAAAATGTCTAATAGAGTTATAACGCAGGGGATTTTAATAGCCCTCCCATATGTGGACACTTGAATAGAAGTCGTACACACACACGCACTCACACACACTCACACCTTTACATCGTTTACATGGCGTGCGCATTCCTGTCTGTGCATAATGACCAGAGATGTTTTACAAACCTTTATGCCTGGGTGCCATGGAGTTAGTGAATCACAGTATTAACATGACTGGATCATCGGGCCCCAACTGACATCTCTGTCTTTGGATACTGAGACAGTGATATTTGGGCTAACAGTGTGTGTTGGTGCTCGGGGATATAAATATATGCCACCCCAGTGGCCTCGTGTGTTCGCGCTGGCCCGCATGCCGACCAAGGCAGACAGATCATGGTGAGAGAACCGGCCACAATCAAACAAATGTGCTGAAGGATAGCTCTGAACGTGTGTGTGCGCGCATGTGCGTAAAAGTGTGTGTGAGTGTGAGAGACATTTAATCTCATGTTGCTTTTATTTATCACTATTTATTGTGTCGTGTACTCACGTGGTGTGGTGCTCACATTTCTCCTCCCACAGCAGGAGACATAAATAAACAGTTATAGACAATGATGAGATGATTGTGGGGGTGTGGTGTCCAACCTTGACCGTTTATGGCATTTATCAGACTCTGCAACATGGCTGAGACTCTTGTGTCTGAGTCTGCTGGCTGCACAGTAGATAAATGTCACTCAGAAAATGTCATAGCATTGCTAAAAAGAATGTAAAATTCGTTTCAGATTATTCGAATTACAAAAATATTATTGAATTATCCAAAATAGTGCGTTTGTTAATCTGTATAATCTTATAGGACATTTTTCTGAGGCTCCTAATTGTGCAGTTTTACTAAACTGTGATCCCAACAACATCAAATTGATTCATTTCATCAATTCTTGATAAAATCTTAATTTTCAAAGATGCCCCCCTGATAAAAAAAAAAAAAAGAAAAGATGACTCTCTCATTCTTCCCATTTCATTATAAACCAAACAGTACTTGTTGAACAGATGGCCCCCAGGCAATTCAATTTGACAATTTAGAAATGACTCTGTAATGATGGTGGGGTAAACCAGGACTGATGGGGGACATGAGGAGAGCTGTAACATCCTCACTTTGTGCAAGCTGCTCTTGCTCTCTGTACAGTTTTCATGCATGCGAGCCCACTGTGCAGTTTCACGGGTCTGAGCGCAACCATGCAAATGTGTATTTCACACTTTTTTTTTTTTAAATTTTGTGTTTTTGAGCAATTATTTTAGGCTAGTTGCAATTTTTTGGACAGAGGAACACAGCACAGTTTAGCTGTAATCCTCATATTTATGTTGGATTCAGCACTTAGTCCCGCAAGATTTATGCAATGCATCTAATCAAAGCTAATTTCAAACCATCGGGCCGTAACAGAAAAAATGTGCGCGGCGGCTGCCAGGCTTTTTGGTAAGCTAAAACTTTCTTAAGCTCATAATCTGCCAGAGTTGATACTCTGAATGAGCACTTATACTGCTCAGCACAGTTGATTCAGTTCTTATGAGAAAATACAACATTTTAAATTCATTTTAAATGTTCAAACAGTCTTGTTTTTGCATTTTTTTCAAAGCAGGTTCATTTAGAAATACTCGTGCACGATGTGGGAAATTAAAATATGGATGTTCATGTGTTGATTTTGAATTAATTTGAGTAAGCACAGTTAAATCTGCACACAAGTGGTGCAACTATATTCCTCAAATAGTTTCCTCTCGTTGTGCTGTTGCAGGTTTTTGTCCCATAATAATCAGACAAAAATCTGTTTCATCTGATGCTCGAGTAAGAATTTGATCGGATTCTGTTTCGCCTTGTTTTGCAGACAGATGCGGGCACATTTTCATAGCTGCAGCTCGAGTGACAACGCAGCAAACAGACGATAGATGTTAGAACCACCCCGGCTCTCCTCCCCTCTCTGCCCTTTAGTCTCCGTGGGCAAACTGCATGGATTATACTAATGTCCTCCCCTGAGTTGATGTTTGATAGTTGTGAATACATTAATTGTCAACTCTAAACACAGGCACAAAAAGACACAGCACACACACACTGGCACACACGAGCGCGCGCACACACACACCGCGCACAGCTTCTAGCTAAGTGGCTGGGGCGGGACACTGCGTGAGACGAGGCGGGGACAGCAGGCAGGCGGGCGGGCGGGCTGGCAGCGTGCTGGTCGGGTTGGTGGACAGCTGATTGTCCGTGTTATTAACTGTGTTTGGGGGCGTTCCTACTCGCCTTGTAGACCACGCCTCCCTCACCTAGTAGTTCTCTCCTGTTTGGCATCCCAGAGATGGTCCAAAGTGATTCCTCAGGGAAGAATAGAGCGCAAATCATTCGTGCAGGAGCTGACGAGGAGCGGAGCCGCCGTTGCCCAGGACTGCCTCTTAATTGCGCGTAATCTTCCGTTTCATTCATCTGAGCAGAGGAGAGGACTTTGTAAATAGAGACGGAGCGAAGGAGGGTGAAACGTGTTTCATCTCCTTGGTTTTCTTTCTCACTGTGGACTGTTTGTTGCAGAAACTGACATTTTGCTTGTGTTTTTGTCAGTTGCACCTTGATCCGGAGGTGACTGTCGCCAACTCAGTGCAGCCTCTCATCCAGCGCTTCCCCTTTCATCGCTCTCACGTTGTTCATCTTCACAGCTGCTGCTTCCCCCTCTTTTTCTTCTGGAGTCGCTGACATGAGGTGCAGCTAACCCTGGATGCTGACAGCTCCCCTTTTCCTTCCACATGTCGCATCTTTTGTTTACTTTGAGAAACACGCGCAACTAAACGCCAAGTGAAATAGACCACGCCACTTTGCTCCTCTGACAGCGCGATCAAACAGACGCAAGAGGAGGGGAGGCAAGGAGAAAAAGGAGGGAGCCAAGGAGAGGAGGATAGAGAGAGAAAGAGAGAGAGAGAGAGAGGAGAGAGATAGCGACAGCGTGAAGGTGCGTTTTGATGTTTGGCATCCACGAGAGCATCCAGAGGAGTGGGAGTAGTATGAAAGAGGAGCCCATGGTGGCCGGGATGAACGCGGTTCGGACATGGATGCAGGGCGCCGGAGTGCTGGACGCCAACACAGCCGCCCAGAGGTGAGCCCGAGGCGGCCTTTGCGCTGCGCTGACACCGGGGCGTGGAGACCGAGGGGAGAGCGCGTTAAGATCTACGGTGTTATAAAGACGGAGCGGCTGCATCACTTGGGGCAGCGCGCGTTCCCAGAGGACGTAGTTGTTGGATAACCACTGTTCCTGCTGGCTTTATAAGTTTTTTTTAGCTCAAAATCCAACATGATTAAATACTGTATGTGGCTCAAAGTGGGATAACAAAACAGAGCTCAAAGGCTCGCAGGGTTTGGATGTAGGCTTAGATTAACTTTGGTGTGTGAAAAGTGTGCTGTGAGTTTGTGTTTAAGATTTTCAGCTCACTTCGGTGGTTGTTTCTTTTTTTTTTGGTTGTGATAAAGCAGAGTCGGTTACTTTTCGCAGACTGCATGCATACATTTTTTACAGCTTGAATTTTGTAGTTTTTCTTAAAAGAAATAAAATAAAATAACACTCTTTACTATGAATCAAGTTGCTCACGTTTAAAATAAGAATATCACAGTTTTATAGTTTTTTTTAATAGTTTTATTGAGAGCAGCAGCATCATGAAAACAACTGTAATATAAATTAGTAGGCTATATTTAACCCTTTTAGGTCTGTAGCTTAACATTTTTTTACTTATTTGTTTTGTTATTGTTGATTAAACTGTAAAGGGCGTTTGTGCGCATTAGAAAGAGATTTTAATTAAATTATGTTAGAAGTTTTAGAATGGACATTGACTGAGACATAAGCGGCTGTAGCTTGGAGTTTAAAATCAGATCTCTCTTGTGTTGCATTCTTATTGAATGAATTTCTTTTAATTGCCTTCGTTGTGGATGGTGCTGGTTTGTGCTTGTGTCCGCAGCGGAGTGGGTCTTGCTCGGGCACACTTCGAGAAGCAGCCGCCCTCCAACCTTCGCAAGTCCAACTTCTTCCACTTCGTGCTGGCTTTATACGACCGACAGGGTCAGCCGGTGGAAATAGAGAGAACCACCTACATTGACTTTGTAGAGAAGGAAAAGGTGAGTTTGCACATTTCACACGCAAGCATTTTTTTCCCACCATATGAGTGTTTGTAATAAAATCTTTCAAATAAGCTTATAATGCATACATTTCAGCGGAGCGTCGACTGATGCCTGACACGCACAGTACACTGGCCTGTTAATTCAAAGTGATAAATTACCAGACGTGTGTTAACAAAGTGGCCAGACTCACACAGCGGGGATCATGGGTCCTGAAGGCTTCCCTCATGTGATTTTTAGATGTGGTTTCCTGACAAACGTACAGACTTCTGATTATTTAAGCTTTCCTTTATAATTACAAAACCTTCCAAATCAAATTTCAGACTAATTTACTTAAACGTTTAAATCACGTGCAGGAACAGTTTTGCCGCCAGTTGCCACTAATAATATTGAATCATATTTTTTATGACACTTGAGCACAGCGTGTTACCTATTCCTGTAGGTGTTGTCAGGCAACATATTTAATTTTCTAAACAAACATCAATATTAGCGTTTGATACGTCGATGAAGTGTGATATTGATCTGTTTACAAGTGGCGTTAAAAGTGGGTGTTTTATTCATCAACATTTAGTATCGACTTGTTTATTATTTATTAGATCCAAATGTCCCTTTACTCTTCGCCAGTATTAATAACACATTTTAATATTAATTAAAATTGCGATTAATGCATATAGAAATAATATAAATAATAAATATGTCAAATTATTATTATTTTTAAATTTGTTAAATGTCTATAGCAACATCCTAAACAATTTCCATTTCCAGTATAGGCTAATAAAGTTGTAAACAGGCCTATTTGTAAAGAAAGTTGGGGGGTTTTCAAAATAGGCCTATCAGATTATTTAGAAGTTGAGTTTACAGAATATATTTTGTCAAATAACATAAAGAATAGTTGCTCAAATTCCAAACAGAACCTTTTTTCTTTCTTTTGGCTGTGTGGATGATAGAAACGAAGTGAAGTGATTTAAATGTGATCACAGTTAGAGAGACGTAACGCTGTTAGTAATCTAAAAACATCAAGTTTGTGGACGCGCAGGAAAAAGTCCCAGGAGGAGATAGTTTGCTTGCTCTGACCGGCTTTGTTTGGTTTAATTTTCATAGGAAACGACGGGGGAAAAGACCAACAATGGGATCCATTATAGACTGCAGCTCCTCTACAGTAACGGTGAGTTCAGCTCACATAATTTTAGCAATAACAAAAGCAGTGAGTGAATAATACGTCAAACCAAAGTGAGGAAACTCAGGAAACAAATGTTTTAGCAGGTCACATCGTTGATCGAGTGCTTTGTTTTGTGTATTTATTTTTTTCAGTGCTTTATCTGTTTAGTAAAATGCTTTAAATGTTGTTATTTACACATTACTTTTATTACCACGACCATATAATTATAATTATAATTATTATTATTATTATGTTGTTGTTGTTGTGCTTGTTGCTTCCTGTAATAAATATATCTTCTCCGGTCAGCCTGCTTTGGCAGCAGTATACAACCCAAGGCAGCAAAATAAAATGTTTCCCATCCTCCTTTTTAATGTTTATTTATTTTTTTCAGTCTTGGTTCCTCGATTGAATAATTAAATTATATTGATTTCATTCATAAAAACGTGTGGTTCTTCCTGCTGTGTGCATTTTCACAATTAAGTTCTTAATAACTGTTTTCAGAGATAAAATCAACAGGGGTAATGAAAGCAAATTCAGTTTTAATAAAAAAAATACTGAAAGTCAGTAGTAGCAGTTTGGACTCATTCAGTTTCCATAAAGAGCCTCACAGGGGAAGTCAGAATGAATAAAACTTGTGATCTGAAATATCCCCCAAAATGGGGAAAGCTTTGCCTCAGATGTGATATGACATCTCTCTCTCTCTCTGCAGGGATCAGGACCGAGCAGGACTTGTATGTTCGTCTCATTGACTCTATGACTAAACAGGTAAGAGGACTTTCTGCATGAAACTCTAGGTTCAAAGAATTAAACTGTGTATCAGTTAGGTGGTTGTGTTGGTCTGAATGCTGCCCCCACCTCCAACCGCCCCCCTCCTCCTCCTCCTCCTCCCGCCCTCGCCCCGCTGCATGCCTGTGTCTGAGACCCTCAACTTCAGCACAGCACAGCCGGCTTGATAAACGACCTGTCTTACCTGTGGAATACATTTACAGAGGCCCAGAAAAGTAGAGGACATGTGTCCTCATACTCTACCTCTACACAGCACCCAGTAAGTGGGGACGGCGTGTCTGTGTGTGTGTTTTTATAAGCGTCAGGCAGTATGTACGTGTGTGTGTGTGCGTGTGAGGCTGTGTGATTGTGCGCATATAGTGTGAATATCTCGGTGAAGCTGTGTTAGTGTTTGAGAGAGACAGTGATGCATGCCAGCTCACTCTTTGAGGACCTTGACCCTCATTTCCTCAATGTGAAACAGAACAAACTATCCCTGAGTGTGTATATGGCCAATTCAATCACACAAAGAAATACAGAGCAGCACATGTGGGCCAGAGTACACTGAGGGAATTCTTCGTTTGGATGAATTAGATAACGAAGAAAATAAGCCTTCTCAACGCTGTTTTGATATCAGGTCTTTTGTTTTGCCAATTCTGCCTCTAGTGCCATTAGGATTGAAGAGAGTTTGCCTTAGAATGAAAGGAGTAGGAGGGTATGTTGTTTGTGGGAGTGCGTGTGTGTTTGCATGTGTATCGTGTGTGTGTGTGCAGGGTGATCACAGCCCTGGAGAGCATGTTGAGTGGGGTTGGAGGGGTAACCAGACTAGATTTTTGGACGCTGTGCTGTATGGACCAGATGGTGCACTATACTCCAGTCTGGCAGTCCAACTGCTCACTGTACACAGCATATAAACATACGTGCACGCACAAACACATATGCGCACGCAGGAGTACACACACACACACACACACACACACACACACACACACACAAATGCTTTCTCTCTCACTGTCTCTGTCAGAACAGAGCGTTCCTGTTCAGGAGGACTGGATTCCCACGATACAAACATTTGCCAGATAGACAACACTACTCCCAGATGAAAGACACACATACTTTTCTGTTTTTTATTTGCCCCTGTATCGTGGCTCACTTTTTTTTTTCTTTCAGCGTGCCACATAAAAAGATATAAATCACGGTTATTTAAATTTTCTGTGATTTGTTTTTGTCTTCCATCCTTTAGGCGATTGTCTATGAGGGCCAGGATAAAAACCCAGAGATGTGTCGGGTCCTGTTGACCCACGAGATCATGTGCAGGTAAGACAAAACACACCCAGCAACAACTTGGTCATTTGTTGGTCTAGCCAGTGTTTCATAGCCTGGCTCAAGATGAATGTTTATCTCATGTTGGAGGTGTCTCTGTTGGTGTAAAGAGGGGGCAAAGACATGAGGAGCACTGTGAAATTACAATAGAAATCTTATCATTTTCCTCAAAGTGGGTTGGGGAGAGATGGGCCCTGGCCTATTTCTGTTGATAGGGATGTGTGTGTATGTGTCTGTGTATATATGTGTGTGTGTGTGTGTGTGTGTGTGTGTGCATCCCTCTCATGTTCAGCTAATTAGGACAAGGAAAAGCTCATTACTCAAACCCATCCTCCTTAGTCTGTGTAATACATGCAGTTTGCTGTGCCCTGACAGTGAGCTATGTGCAGAGGGGGACAGACTCGAATTACACATAACACACACACACACACACACACACACACACAGTCAAATAAGCAAGCATAGATCTCACAGGCCGTCTCGTGCATTTACAATCAATAAATGCATCACACTGCATGTGATTGTCTCTCACAAACCAGCCATTCAGAAATACATATAGAGTTACATGTAGAAAAATGGCTAGTGGCAAAGTGTAGCCACTTCCTGGTTATCACACAAGGCAATTTAGACCACTTGTTTTCATATGCTGCAGGAAACGGTCGAGATCAGAAATCTGATCTGGCTCTCCAAGCCTCCTGTCCTGAGGGACTCAAGAAAGTAAGGGGTGAGGGTCAATCTCTCTCCCCACTATTTCTCACTCTCTTTTGTGTCTTTCTCCATCTCCCCAACACACACACACACACACACATACAGTAGATGCACACATGTAGGCAGACACAAGTACACACAGACATTCATACTGTACACACAGACGAGCAGACAGAGAAGAAAAAGGTAGACGTGATGATACATTTTGGGGGTAATAGGGAGGAGGGGTTGACGGCACACAACACACTGTTACATTGTGCTGCAGTCAAATGATTCAGAAAAGACTCGTCACATCAGTATGCAACCCCCTTTTACCCAGCATGCACTACTCCCCAGGTCCAGTGGGACCACTCTGTGACCCACTTCTGAGAGAGAGAAAGAGCGAGAGAGAGAGGCGGGATAGAGGGAGGGGACGAGCACTGAGGAAAAATAGAGAACATAAGATGTCTGGTTGTGTGATGTCTGACAGAAATGGAGCTAACCTGAGCCCTGGAGGCTAATTCAAGTTTGTATCCAGCCCCATTCAGGCTTGCTGCTTTTGCTCTTCTCCTCCAAACTTTTCCTAAAATCGCCTCGCTGATCTCACCTACTGTAGCACTAGAGCCCCGGTCTTACCTGAGAAGCCAGACACAAATCCAAATCACACTGTTTCTTAAACTCCACCAGAGTCTCACGCCCTTTTACTCCTCTTTCTCTTTCCTGTACCGCTCATCTGACTTCCTCTCCCTCTCTGTGCTGTACCTTATCTTGCTTTCTCTGTTGTTCACATGTCTGTGACTAACTCCCCTTTGTCTCTGCCCCAACCCCTTCCTTTTCTCTCGCCTACCTGCAGTCGATGCTGTGATAAGAAGAGTTGTGGCAACAGGAACGAGACCCCATCAGACCCTGTCATCATCGACAGGTAAGCAAACTTTGCCCTTTGACCTCATCCGATGTGAGGCTGCCCTGTCATCGCAAACACATCCCGTATGACTGTGTGTGAGTGCGAACAGGAACTGTGTGCAGAATAGACAGGCAGCAAGTGTTGCAGAAACATGCTACAGATATAAAAATCATGACAAAATGTCATTTAAATTTCCAGTGAAGTAAGCAGATGAAAGCTATTATCGACATACGATTTGGCTGAGAAAATAAAACCTGCAGGCCTAATAAAAGCAGGCCACAGGTTGTTTAAATCTCAGCAACCGTAATCGACTGTGTAAGCAAAATGTGTGAAACAGCAGTAAATAATATTCCAGTGGTGTGTGTGAAGTGGAGGAGCAATCACAGAGCAGTTGAGCTCTGCTTCAAGTGTGGTCAAACAGTGTTTGTGTGGTTGGGCTGATGACTTAGCTGATGAGCAGTTAGGGTTACAGCTACAGCCTGGTGTGTGTTTGTGTTTGTGTGTATAAATCTCACTCTGAGCTGGGTGTGGTACTAAAGCTTGTCTGCCGCTTTTGACACTCGCAGACACACTCGTGTGCACACACACACACACACACACACACACACACACTTTTCTTTGAGTGTACACCTTTCTCCTGCTGTCATAAACTACCTCTGACCGACGCAGCAGCACAGCTGATTTACGGTCAGTCGGACAAAAGCAAAAGCCCTGCAGATTTACTGTCCGGCCTGTGCTGTGTGTGCATGCATGTGTGGCACACATGTGCACGTACAGTGTAAGGGAAATTATTTGTTTATACTTGAGGAATTGTTGGAGCATGCAGATGTCAGGCCACAATGAGAGTAAAAATGTACACGCCGAAGTGATTTTCCAAGTGTCACCTTTTCTGACTGTATTTTTATAACCCGTCCAAACTTCTGCATTATCAGGTAAAAAGAAGTGCATCGTAGTTTGTTGAGGTTTTATGTCTGATTTGAATTTATCACATTTGAGTGTATTTGTATGAGTGTTAATGAGGCAGTGACCTGTGCTATCTGATGAACACAGCTGTCCTGTTCTCGCTGCTGCTCTGTCAAAAGCTACTCTTTACCTGTGTGTGTGTGTGTGTGTGTGTGTGTGTGTGTGTGTGTGTGTGTGTGTGCGCGCCACCCTCATTCCGCTCCAGTGAAGCGGAAGGCCTCACCTCAGCGCTCCCTGAGACAGCTGCACCCCACCACGTGGCCTCAGACAACACGCCTGCCTATCACTCTGTGCCATATTTCTGATTTTTGTTTTTCACATGTGCGTACTTGTTGAATTTCTCATCTGTGCTGTCTGTCTCTCTGTGTTTACGGGCGCCATCCTGGGCTCGCTACACGGTGAAACTTTCCCTTCAGTTTGCCGCAGTTTGAGCAGAGCCACCTTGGTGAAACAGGCTGAGCTCTGCTGCAAACAGCTTTCCCACACTGAACATGTGTTGTGGTAGCTCACTGGCAGTATTCCCCCGATGCCCAATGGCTCAGGTGTGAGGGCAGCATTAACGAACAACAAATTAGAACAGGGGGAGGGAAAACAACAGCAATATCTCTGCTTTCCTCTCCAGCGAGCACTCTTTCTGGACAGGAAAATAGGTCAGGTGAGAGGAGAGCGATTGGGGGGGGGGTTGGCTTGTTTTAAAGGGGGGACTGAAGGGGAATAAGGAGAGGAAGGTTTGTACGCTTGCTCATTTAGTACCAATATATTCTTGGCAGTTGTAATAATCAGGGATTCATAAACAAACAAACAACTGTGAGGGTGAAACTGACTCAATTACCATGAGTTCCCCTCCTTCAAATTCATAAAGAAATACCATCAGCAGCCCCTCTCCACCCTTGAAGTTATTTAGTTCGTTAAATAAGGGCTCGTTAGCCCTCTGCTGTTTCGCAGAGATGATTAGATTTTACAGCCCTAATTAGCTGGGCTAGCTCTAACTCTTCTGGAAGAGTAATGGGTCTGATTGCCTAATTAGCTCTCTCTCGTTAAGATGGGAGAAACAGGCCACTGCAGCAAAACCGCAGGAATGAGGAAAAATAAAGTCAGCTAATGAGAAACTTATTTGATTGTTAGGAGAACAAATCTGGTACAGTGTGGATCGGCAGCGCTCTGGGTACTGTACTCGCTCACCGGGAGAATCTCTCTCAACCCCCCCACCCCTCTTTATCTCACCTCCTGTTGAAAAGAGAATTTGTTGGGGCTTTAAAGCATCTACATGGAGCAATGTGATACAGATTTTAATTATGAAGCACATTTGTTTAGGCTATGATAGCAAAAAGCATTTTAACATTTCTTAGATTTTTACTGAAGTTGAACGAACCCCCCCCCCCCTCAATTTTACAAGCAGCATTGTCATTTCAGATGGGTTTTAAAGTCCATCTGAGCTGAATTAGTTGCTGCTGAAGATGAAGGCAACTCAAGCCATATTTTATGTGAGGTGGTGAGTTCGGAAATACAGAGGGAACTTGGCGTGACGTGTTGTGTCTGTGCTTGACACTGGGCAGGGGAAGCAGCTGAAAGGTGAGAAGCTCCTGTACGCCTCTCTATGTCCTCCCCAGGGAAACATGTGTGGTCCACTTTAGCCTCTTACAGAGGCAGGATAATATGAGGGGAGCCCTTAACCCCTCACACACCTCCACTTCCACCTCTATTTCCATCACTCCTGGTTAGCATGGGCTTAATCATATGCTCGTCAGTCTATCATGTGCCTGGATGGGCCTCAAATCACAAGCACATTTCCCTCTCACCCGTGTACACCTTTGCTATCTCTCTGAGTTTTTTTAAAATGTATCTCCCCACAGAACTGTTTTTGTTAATTTACTTGCTGCATCCATATAATTGTGGACTAATCTCTCATCCTTACTCGCTTTGGGGGTATGACTGTCCCTCGGGCCCCATGTGTCCTCTCTTCCCTCCTACCACCTGTGTCCCGTGGCCCTTTCCTGCCAGTCCAGCTCCCCCCGGCCTGCCGCAGGGTGTCCCCCAGGCAGGGAGAGCCTCTCTGGAGGGGGGAGTGAAACTCTCTGTGACCAGAGATAAGGATCCACTAGATAGCCCTGCATATCCCATGATTCTCCTTTCCAGTCACGGTGCGGGGAGGGGTTGGGGGGTTTCAAGTTTACACGCACAGAGAATGTTATTTCAGGGTTTATAGCTGTTTTCGAGTGTGTGTTTGCGTTTGCACACACTCCTGCAGCCCGCCGTTGACGTGGCCCATTTCCTTGCATGCGTGTCTGTGCTTGTGTATCCATGTCGGCGTTGGTTATTTCCCTAAGAGTGTGTGTGTGTGTGTTGATAGAGGCCATTTCCTGGCGAGTGTGTGTATGTCTTGAGTGAAGAATGTCGGGCAGGAAGTGCTCCTCCCGGGGAGGATGATGTCATGGCCGACGGTTTCCTGTTCTGTGAGCCAGTGGAATGGACTGACTCTCAGCTCCACGGTGGGTAGTTAGCACTTGCGGACCAGGTTTTGCTTCACGTCTGGCGCGCCTTAGGTCTATACCTGGTTTAGGTTTACACCAGATCACCTGACACATCTGGAAGGAACAATTAAACTTTGGGACGAGCAATGTTCTGAGGATTACATTTTCAAAGCTAATGCATTTTGCTGCATAGCTTGTTTGTCCCTCTCCCCCTCTTTGTCCACCTCTGTCGTGGGGAACCCCCTCATTGTTTTGGTTGTTATGTTTGGATGCACTTCCTGGGGTGAGAGGTCATGTGTTGCCTTGGCTGAGCTAACGTGCGCTAGTGAATAATGTATGTCATTGACTTTATGTCAGCCCTGCCAGCCCCCCAAGCCGAGCCCACCCATGTTTAATTCATCCATCTCATTTGTGTGTGTGTGTGTGTGTGTGTGTGTGTGTGCCTGCGAAAATGTGTGTGTGTGTGTGCATGTGTGTGTGTCATTTAGAGGCCCAGTCTGCACCTGTCCAGCCATTAGCTCCCTTCTCATTTGCATTTGATGCTAATGTGGTTTCCTGGCAGCGCCTTCCGTCCCCTCAGCTTAGTTTCACTTTCATATCCATGACTGTGTTAGTGACAAGGAGGAAACACACTTATAGTACAGCTATCCTACATTCTTCTGACTGTATCTGCTGATGTGTCTGACGTCTGAATGCTGAGGTCTTCATTACATTTTTTTTTTCTTTCCCACATCCTCGGCCTGTTTCATTTTATGCAGGATGGTCATTTTTTCCCCCTCTATTCCGTTTTTTTTTTTCTCACAGTTGGTTTTCTATTGTGTCTCAGACCACCTTTCACTATCTTTACGTTTCCCTCCAAGACAAAGAGAAGTCATGAGACCCTGAGGCCGACAGTATCTCTCTTTTGGTGTTTCTTTTTGGCGGGGGAGAGATCTCCTCAGATTGTGCCTTGATTTTCGGCACGGCCCTTTTCTCTTTAGAAGATTTGAGCTTTTTCTCGTTGATGTGCTGTTTCTTTTGTGCTGTCTTAAGGGGGCACAGCTGCATTAGATGTTATGGGGAGGCTTTGAAAAGGACTGGCCCTGAGCTGGTTGTGGTGTTTGTGCAGGGCTCAGGGGGCAAAGAGGCAGAGTTGCTGGCTCATCGATATGCAGCCAGAACTCCCGTCCCTCAGGTGCTGGCTGCCTCACAAATCTGCCTCACACACACATAAGAACATATACACACACATAGACGCAGATGCAGCTCTCATCCTCACCCTCAGATAAACTCATGCACACTACACAAATACATATGCAGACGCACGCATGCGCAGTTATAAGAATCCACAGGCGTGCAAAAATATAATACACATACACATACATACACACATTGACCTGCAGATCTCTGCATCTGTTTGGTTGTGTTCTTTTTTCCCCTGCGGTGGGCCCCCACCCCCATCCCTCCAGGGTTGGAGGAAAGTGCGGCCCCAGGGGATGGACGGCTGCGCTGATTGACAGCAGGGAGTTTGGAGGTCGAGGAGCCTCTAAAACAGCGCTGCCTCTTTCTCTCTCATCCAGACCTTCAGAACTCTCCCCCCCCCCCAACAACTGGTTCGCTTTCATTTGCGAACACGTAGCGAAAAAATGAACACATCATTCTCAGAGTAAACATGGGATTGTTTCCATGATATGAAATATCAAATTAGCGAGAGCTGTTTTTGTTTTGTGGTGAGGAAACAATGAGGAACACACTGGAAATAAGTCTTTTTAATGCTTAACTTTGTGTGTGTATTGCATTGTTGGGTTTTAATTCTTTCCCCAATAAACTATACAGAGCTGCTATCACACTTTATAGGTAGTTAAGCTAATGCTTCCCAGCTGAATACAGGTAACAAACCGTTTATTAGGGCATATAAAGTGTTTACAAATGTCATAACAGTGAAAAGTTCTGGGTTTCATAACATGGGGAGTTTTTGGCGAGAGCTACTCTAAATAGCGCTGTTGTAGCTCTATTTTCTCTGCAAACTGCTTTGTCATTACTGCTTGACATTCCCTGCTTGACCTGGCTACTCTCCTTGGCCGTTCCCTCTGCCTTTGTGTCAGTGTTTGTTCTGTCCCAGAATGAAAGGGTTTGGCCGGCCAGAGCTGACCCAAATGAGTAGCGTCCTACTTCTCTGAGAGCTATTTAAGACATTTTTGGCGTTGGAAATTGCAGGACGGAGAGATAGAGATAGTAGGGGATTGAAATAGAAGGAAGATATATTTGCCATATGAAAGGTCTCATGTATGACGTGTGAACGCACGCGGTACTGCAAGTGAGGAAAGAGTAACGTTTTCCAGGATTTAGTCCGTGACTCGCCCTAGAAGATGCGCTCAATTTGCTTTTCAAATGAGGCGTGAAGAGCGCGAGCGTGTGCCTCTCGGTGTGATGCTATAAGTTTGGACGTGCATGGTTAGGCCTATGTGTGTGCGGCAGGAGCAAGGCTTTGTTTTCTCAGTGCTCTGATGTGTGTGGACAGTCTAGCGCATGGCCCGCTAAGTGCTCTCTCACAGCCAATGTGTTACATGGCTGCCTGTGTTGCTGCTCGTAATTGAATAGACACACCAGCTCCTCTCGGTGAAGGATACTCAGGCCTCCTCTCCCAGCACGCTGAGCCAGTGTGTCATTGAGCAGTATAGCTTCCAGCCGCCCTGATCTCAGCTCTCACTGATGATTCATTGTTTACTGATTATTTCTGCTAAGTGAGAACACAGACTGCACGCTTCATGCCAGCTCCATATACCCCCCAACCTGGCATCTCACTTCCCATCAGTCAATTTCCATCCCAGCCCCTTTTCTGGCGCTTTACCTCAGCGCTGTAGCCCAGGATGTAAGTCCAGGTGTCCAGGATGAGTGCTGGTGACCCGCTGTGTCTGAGCAAGATGTATAGTCTGTTGATTGTTTTCCATCAATCTGTCCAGGAAGAATGGATCACTGGCCAGGCGCTGTTGAGCGGCGCTCTCAGTTTCACACGCCACAATGGAAGGAAAACCTGCACGGCATGGGGGAGACAGACAGGGAGGGAGAGATATGGAGTGTGATAGTGGTGGTGGGACTCTGCAACACTGGAATGATCCTTTTAATATATTCTGATTATTTTGTGTGCAATTTTCCTTTTTTTTCTGCAGGGTTATTTGTTATATTCTTTAAAAACATAAAAAAACACTCATACTCTGGCACCTATATAGGCTATTTAGTAACCATATCATTAGTTCCAAGTTCAACCTTTTCATATTCGCTCTTATATATGAGTTTTGTGACATTGAGCTTGACTAATTTGAGCTGCAATGTTAAAAGACAAAAGGAAATCTTCAAGGGAGTATCTCTGCTGTAATTAAACGTAAAGCAGCGACGCCAACATGCAGACAATTATGGTCAACAGCATTGCTCCATCAAAGGGATGATATATTCTTACACTCCTAATATATTCTTTTTACTTTGCATTAATCATCAACAAATGAGACCCAAGCACATGTCACTGTTCCACTTCAAAAAGCCGAGCTGAATTTAAAGGCCTTTGTTTGTGTTTATGTAACTGATGAGGGGAGACAAAGTAAGGCGTAGGCAATCGACTGAGACACTTTGTTGTTTTACACCGCCTCACCCCCTTTGTGTGTGTGCTGCTAACATTGTTTGTTTGTTTACCGAGTGTCTTGACCTCGCTGGGAGGAATGTTCACTCGTTTGCTTTTCTTCTGCGTCTCCTTCTGTGTTTGTCTCTCTGATTTTCTCCATCCATGTGTCTCTCTTTCTTCATCTCTCTTCCTCTCCCTATCTGCCCCTCTGTCTATGTGTCTTTTTTCTTTTGGTCCTCCCACTCAAAACTCCAGATTTAACTCCGAAGGTTTTTTGGTTAATCACACTTGGAATCTTCCCCGTGTTTGAACGCTCTTCCTCGGCAGCGTGTACCTCCTCGATCTCTGCGTGCGGCGCAGGAGAGAGTCCCACTAATTATCCCGGTTATTGGCTTCTCCAACGCAGAGGCTGTGATTTACATGAGGTGACATTCAGTTCAAACGGACAGACCTTCGCAACCTTTTTCTGGAAAACAATTAACAGCGCTGCTTTCTCCGCTGCCTCCCTCCTGCACCCTCTTTTTCTCTCGCTACACCACTCCCTCTCTCTCTTCCTCTGGCTATTGTCTTCTCACAAACAGAGAAGATTTACTGCCAAAGAGTGAGGTGTGTGCAAGGAGGTGAAATTGTTGGTGTTGGTGTTTTTCTGTAGCGAGTGATTACTTGCATGTTAATTGACAGTTATTATTTGTGGTAGATATTCAGAGAGGTGTTTGGAGTCAAGCTGGCATGGCGAATGTACTAACTTTGCTTTTGCAGGAGTGTAGCTGATGGTAGTCCTTAATTTGTGTTACATTTGTACAATAAAATAATCCAGCCCATCCATCTGCTATGTTTCTGCCACTGACCCTAGAAAATTCAGGAAACACTGTATGACAGGCTTGCAATGCATGGGCCTGTCCAGGGGAGTGGCTTGGAATCTGATTGGCCACCCCAGGTACCCCCCATTACCCTAAACCTGCCATTTTCAACCAGTGACCCAGTGGTGGGCCTTAGAGCGCCATCTCTTATATCCAAATGTGCTAAAGGATTCACATAAATAAAAAACATCAAATTAAAATGCATAATTTCAATGACCAGTTACGTTTGAATATCGCCAGCCAATCATGACACATCATCAGGTAGCAACAAACGTGTTTTGCCACTGTTGGCTAGCTAATGTTCCCTCGGATGCAGTGACACGAAATGGATCGGTTTTTGAAACGAAAAAGTGATGTGGGAGACAACCCTGTACCAGTAAAAGCTCCAAAGCATGTGGTGAGGAAATGACTTATAATGACAGGCAGTGCAAAGCACAGTGTGTTGAATGTGATGAAATCCTGACAAATGAGGCACTAAAACCATCAAAGTTCCAGAGACACTTAAACACAAAGCACCCGGATGTTACGTGCTTTTTTGTCATTTACTTGGGAAGGTGAATTGTTTAACAATCAGAAGTGTGCCTGAAGTTACAAAAGGTTGAGAACCCCTGCCCTAAACTATGATTGGCTATCTGCTCGGTCAGAGGCAGGACTATAGTTAGTAGCTAGTAGCTGCTAGTAGCTTTTGTTGCATTTCACTGTCACGCATTTTCTGTAAGATATTTGTATTGTAGATTTGAAGTTTTGCACAATTTTGTCAAAATAATATTTTGTCCACACAGGCTTATTTGTTTTAATTTTGTTGGTACTTTATACTGTGACTGAATCTTTGAATGTGCATTGTTTTGTTTTGTATGTAGCTGACTGTTGGAGGTACAATATCTTTTTGAGGACTTAAAGTATGAACTATGGAAGCTTTATATTACATTTGTATAGTGCCACTCTATTGTGTTGTGATTGGTTGGTCTATTTATCTTTTAAATTAAAATTTGAAACACAGGAACATAAGAAACTGAAAGATAATGTCAGTAATTAAAGTAGATATGAGTAGTGGAGTAGAATTAATGCTATTCTGATGTGTGTGTGCGCATGTACTTCATGCCACCCCAGCATAAGTCAGTGCTCCACTTGGGCCACCCCAGTTAAAAAAAAAGTCTGGACACGCCACTGTAATGTTGTGTATGGACAAACATATAGCCCACACACGCACGTTCAAACACAAAGACAAACTTACAAGCGTGCCGTTAATGAAGCGCGTCTCTCTTCTGTCATGACGCCCGTGTTAGCATGACAAGATGTTTACACACACAATCACGGCCGCACCTCTGGTGTGGGCCGGGATGAAAGAGAGATGAGAGGAGAGGAATAAGAGGAGGCAGAGACATGATGGTGAGCGCCGGGTATGGACTGCTTTTCTCTGTTTGACAGGAGGACAGTTGTAACAGTACCCCACTGAGAGCTGAAAGAGAGATAGAGAGGTAGACAACAGAGAGGGAGAAAGATGTACCTGGAGGAAAATATTCTGAATAGGAGACTTTTTCTTTTCTTTTTTCTCTGAACTCAACCACCTTCTCGAATACAGAGGAAAACAATTAGATCCACCCGCTTCCCCTTGTCCCGCAGTGTAGATTACAAATGAGCAAACCTGGCATTTATCACATCACTACAAACATTTATTAAAGCCGGTTCCCCTCTAAAGCTGCAGAGATAACAGTGGGTAATTGCAGAGACTGGCTCTATTAGTTAAGTATGCCTAATGTCACTGCCTCAGAGCATTAATGGACGCCGTAGTATTATGTTCCTGCGCTCATTACCACCCCACTCCCCTTCAAACAGATACACATACACACACACATTCACACACCCTCTCCCCCTCCATTGACCCTGCAGCAGGAGTCTGTGCCACTCTAATGAGAAATGGAAAACACTGCTCCGCAAGCTCCAAGACACACACACACACATATATACGGACACACACACACACTCGGCGGGAGCCATTACAAGGGGACAGAGGGGTACAACAGCATAATCACACACGCCCAGGGAAACAATTGTGCCGTTATCAGAGTGATCACATTATAAAAGTTTAATAAACACCAAACGGCCTAATGGTGAATTAGCCTGCATCTGCCCTGTGTTGTGCCAGGCTATAATTAGTGATTTAACAGAGACAAACAAATGTTTTTAGCCAGAGCTTTTCACAGTCAACAGATTTTCAGTTGGACATAAATTATTCGGCTTGTCCAGAATTTAAAAGAAAACGTGGCTGGCGTGGTTTGTGAGGATTTTGTTCTGTGATCTTGACTCCCAAGATGCCAAAAGTCACGCACAGACAATCACACAAACAGAGAACCAGTGAGAGCAGAGTTTGGCTCGAGCCCCAGTCTGGTTTTCTAAGTGGCACTTGAGATGTGTATGGAGAGAGGCGGATGGGTGCTTGAGATTGTTGAGGAGGAGGAGAGAGTGAAGGAGGGAGGGAGGGGGGATGGAAAGAAGAAAAGAAACAGGAAGAGATGGCGGTGAATGACGTGGAATAAGTTAGTCAAGAGAAGGGGGGGGACTCTCCCTTTTTCTCCTGGGCAAAAGGAGCAGTTGTGTGTCTATTTTGTATATACGTGTCTGTGTGCATTTGCATGCGTGCGTATGAGGGCATTGGCGTTAAATCGATAACAATTTATAATTTACAATCACAGGGACCTATCACTTTTTATAGGGCCTCCATCCTCGCTCATCAATATTACATCAGGACCCAGACTCTCAGTGTGAGGGAGCAGGAGGGTGAGAAAACGGCTGAGGAGAGAGAATATGACTTTGGTCCAGTGTGTGTGTGTTTGTGTGTGTGTGTGTGTGTGTGTGTACGGGGGAGGAGGTGTGGGTGGAGGGGGAGGAGGAGGGCATCTGCTGAGGTTGTAGAAAACATCGCTTCCAGCATACACAAATGTGCAAACGCATACCCTACCTCGTGCGTGCGTGCGTGCGTGCGTGCGTGCGTGCGTGAGTGAGTGAGTGCATGTCTGTGTCTGTGTCTGCATCTGTCTGACTGCTTTTGTGTGTGCATGCATGTGTGTGTGTGCTTGCCAGCTGAGTGACAGTTTGGTATTGATCTGTGGGAGGCCCTGTGTCATTAGACCCACTATGGACCAGCAGGCACACGTGGAGGTCAGGGCACAGAGTTTGTGTGTGTGTGTGTGTGTGTGTGTGTGTGTGAGGAGTGGGGGACCAAGTGTTCAGTAGTGACAGGCTCAAGCCTCTGAAAGAAAATCAATCGTGTCATAAGAGGAAGGTTTCCTCCAGCTTCTCCCCCTCTCTCTCCCTCTCTCTCCTCCTCCTCTTATCCTTTCTCCTCTTTTCTCCCCTTTTCTCCTTTTTACTTTTCATTCTTCTTCATTCATCTTCGAGATCATCTACAGACCCTTTGTGTATACGTTTACCTCCATTTATCAGTCCCTTCTTCTCTGTCTTTCTTTTTTTTGAGCATCTCTGTTTTCCCTGCCGCACAACACACACACACACACACACACACACACACACACACACACACACACACACACACAGTCACACAGAAGCCATAGCACTCTTGGGTCAGGACTGGGGTTGAATTTGTGATGTGTGGATCAATCCAAGGGGTTATACTGGCAAAAAGGAGCCATTAGTGACAGAACTGATCCAGGATCGGCTCTCATTAACTAAAAGGGCACGGGGGCTGTTTGTCCAGATAAAAGAAATGACCCCAAACCAGGACCAATTAACTCAGAGAACAGAAACCAGTTGAACTGATGGCATGCGTTGTTTTGTTTAATGGAAGTTTGATTCGAAAAGAAACTGATTAGACTTTCTATTATTGTGAATTTAAGCTGTCCCTCAGTTATTTATTATTAAGGATGAGCGCACACACACACACACACACTCACACTCACACACACAGGGCAAGCCTCCACCTGTTCTCCTCTCTCCTCTCTCGCCTGAGGGGACTAGTATGGTAGATAACAGTTTGAGTGGGCCTGCTGCAAAACACTAATCAGACCTAACACTGCCTAATTAGCACAGAGTCCGCTGATTGGCTTACAGCAATAATTAACACAGGTGAGAATAATTAGCTCCCCATAGACCTGTTTGTGCCTGTGTGTGTGTGTGTCTGTGTGTGTGTGTGTGTGTCGAGGATGTTATTATGCAGTCTTAGTCCCCAGTGAGACTGAGGAGGCAGAGAGAAGAATCAAACTCATTACTGAAACCAGGCCAACCTGTGTTAGGTGCTCTGCTTTCCCACACCCAGAGAATTAGCCACAGAGAGATCCACCTCCCATCTCTCCGTCTTTCTCTCTCTTTGTGTGTGTGCTTACTTTCTCTCTTTTCTTTCTTTCTCTCTCTCTCTCTCTCTCTCCGTCCGTCCCTTTCCCTTCAGCCCCCCTTGCTTGATGACTGAAGGTGCGTTTGAGGAATCTCACCGCTAGGTGAACCTGCTAAGACAAGATGAAACACAGGCACGGGGCATCTTTCTAACATATCTCTCTGTCTCTCTGGTGGTCTACTTCTCTCTTTTATCTTACGCCCGCCCTCTTTCAATCTCTCTTCAGAATAGTAAGAACGAAATGGGGGGTGAAAAAATGTTGCCGAGCGATGTCTTCCTCTCCATATAAAAAGCTCGAGCATATAGCCTCTCCCTCTTCATAAAATTGTATACCGTACACTCCATGAACTACTAACCGCCTGGCTGTATATAGAAGATACTGAATCATGCTCAGCCAACGGCTCATGTTGCCTCTCTAAGAGAGAGTAAAAAGGAGATAATGAGAAAGACTGAGAAGGATAGACAAAGAAAAGGAAAGGGGGGACGGTGTTTTGCTGGGAGACTGGCCGTCGTTCATTAGTCTGTAAGCAGCATGGTGTCCTCCATCTCACTCTGCCTGGTTATTTTTGCCAAAGTGCTGCTTCTTTGATCAAGCCAACATCACAGAGAAGAAGACGGGCACGCAGACATTGAGAGGGGGGGTTAATATTGGAACACAATTGACGGCTTGTCACTTTTAGCTCCGAGACACCGACATCGCTGAGCAGTTAGTTAGGTGCCGAGGAGGGAGATAGAGGGGGGTAACACACACGCGCACAGAGAGCTTTTTGTGTGCTAAATAAATAACAAGCGACGATGTAAATTGGTGTTTTCCTGAAGTGTGTGGCTGCTTCTGGGATGTATTTTTCATGTCAAGACATTTTAGAGTGGTTTAGGAGTGCAGGATGTACGGATAATGATTTTACCCCCTGCCCCCAAACTGTGCACAAACACACACAAACACACAGTTTTGATTTCATACATACACACGGGGAAGGGAGTCGAATATTCACCTGACCACAGGTGCATGGCAGCATTAATGTGAGGCTGACTCTCGCCCCCATCTGCCTCTCTACACTATTGTTCTCCACTCAGCAGGGCCCGGGGAGGTGCCAGGGGTGACATCAGCCTATAACCGTGCACTAGTAGAGACACAGCGGGAGAGGAAAGCTCATTGTTTGCTGACTGATCTCCAGTCTCGCGCTGACAAGCCTCCCATGTACGCTAGATTTGTTTTTTGTTGTATTCGCTCCTGGTAAACAGTTTCCTCTCAAAACAGGCAGCTACTACCTCTGTCACGTCGAGGCTGTCAACACAACACTCACCCGCACTGTACTCCACACCACACTGAGCTGTTCGACGCGCAGACACACACACATAGAGATGTATATACGAGCTAAATGGATGTACTCAAAGGCAGCTTAAATGCATATAAGAGCTGTTAAAGCCGTGTTTATGGGAGGCATTTGCATAGCGTTCATAGCACTTTCTGCCTACTGTCTCCTTCCCATACACACACACACATTCATAAGCTGCACTTTTCCCCCTTGAATGCTCTCAACAGGCCATCCTGACTAAAGAAACAAAATGAAAGAAGGTTGATTGAGGCAAAACAAGGAAGGTTGTTTTTTTCATATTTCCTGTTTCAATAATTAATATGCATGAGTTTTATAGCCGCTTAAGATGCGATCAATTATTCATTAACAGCATGTTAATTGCATCCACAGTCGTGAATATTTAACCAAACACTAAATCAATGGGGTCGAATGAGCAGCAATATGGACATTTTATAAGCGTTGCCAGAATTAGGTTAGGCTTTAATGAAAACGGCCAAGAACAGATTGAAAAGGGACGAATGTGAAGAAACTTCACGAAAGGATGGAGGCTTGTGTTTAGAGAGCAGACAATGTGAATAAATGTGAGGTTGTTGACTCGTAATAGTGTAGTCAGTGACTCTTTGCCTTTTCTTCTGCTTTGTCTCTGTATTCTCATCTCCTCCTTTTTTAAATGGAGAGGATGTAATCTCTTCATCTCTGTCCACTGTAGCCAGCCTTTTTCGCTCTCAAAGACTCCAGACTCCTTTGTCCTGGATCTTTGTGTACTTGTGTGTCTGTGCAGCTCTTGTTTGTGTGTCACAGCAGTGTCTGGACGTTGACATTTCTCTGCTTGGATAACCATCGCGCCCTCTGTCCCTCTGTCCCTCCAGCCATGACGCAGGGTAATGTCACCTGTCAGTCTCAAACTCCTACTTACAACCGCTGTCCCCCTTAACTCTCCCCCACCCCACCCACACAGGAACACCGCCACCAGTCCGCCACCCTCTCACCCCGACCCTAACTGCTCCTCCCCTGGACCTCACCTGGGACACAAAGCCCTCACCATCTCCCCCTTCCCACTCCTTTTGTCTTCCTCTCCAGTACCTCATATGACTCCATATCCTCCTGCTCTTTCGCTGCCTTATATCCAAATGGCAACCCACTCCTTCCTCCCCCCTTACATTGGCCCCCAGGACTCCAGAATATGGAACAGGAAGACAGCACATGTAGTGAATGGGAAAGTCAGGGGTGGGAAGTTGACTTTTTGTCTGGACCCCAATGCGTTCTGCGCCTGTTTTCAATTACTCTCCTGGCACAGGCGGGGTGGAAGTTTATGCGTTATATGGGAATGTAATTGACTATAACTGCCCTCCTAACATTAACCAGGTGTACTAGCTGAGTGTGTGAGATTAGGCCCCGGGTCTTGGCTGTTATGGTGTGTGTGGACTGTCTATGTGTGTGTGTTGTTGTTGATGTATTTATACCCTGCTCCTGTGAGGTGCTGCCCATTAGCGCTGCATTTAAATCTGCCATTTTTCCTGTGTGTTTCTGTGCACATGTGTTTATGTGTGTGCATACTCCTACTACTTGTACCCTTTTGTGTAAGTTTCATGCATATTGCATATAAGAATGAAAGGGAAAGTAAAAAAGAGGCAGGATACACATCCAGCCCGCTTCAAGGGGGGCCTGACTTTACAAGGACAGAGTCAAAATGGGCCCATTCACAAGGCTGACACACTGTGATTTGTATGTATAGTGCTGTGCAGCCTGCGGGGCACTAGCCCAGGGGCTATCACTGACACCCAGACCAGTGCACTAGCAGAGGGAGGTGGTGGAGGCGAATGGGGAGTGTTTGTGTGTGTGTGTGTGTGTGTGTGTGTGTGTGTGTTTGTGTGTGTGTAGAAGGAGAGGGTTGTGTGTGTGTGGTGGAAAGAGAAGCATCAACAGGCTGTCAATCAACCCCGGCCACAGCCTGTCACTCCTCGATAGAGCTCGTCCGGGGGAGAATGGGAGTCCCTGGGACCCTGAGACGAGAAAGGAGGAGGAGGTGCGGGAGGGGAGGTGGAGGAAGCAGGGAGGAGGTGACTGTCTGTCTGTCTCAGTGACTCGGGCTTGATTTGATATTTGATACAGAGCATGTGGCATTTGAATGCAAATCTATTTTGATTGTCCCACCGTCTGATAGGGTTAAGAGGAGTCTATAGGGGATATGCATGTGTATCAGAGAGAGCTGGTTTGGAGACACACACACACATACAAAAAGATACAGAGAATTATTCAGATGGATTATATTACTCACCAATTCACTTGCATTAGGCTTTTTTTCATCTGAAAGCAATATAAAGATATTTAATCAGAATAAATATATAACATAATGGGTCAGGGGTTACATAAATGTTTTATGTAGTGAGTCTTGCCTCCTTGTGGTATGTGGAAAAACTTGGCAGTGTATGTATGTATACATCCTGCATGCATTACTGTGTATATGTGTATGTTTGAAAATGTGAGCGTGTGCAGGATAATTATTTTCCCTACGTGCATGTGGGGGATTGTGTTTAAAAGCAAGCATGCCAAGTAGGTAGACAGACGGACAGATAGACGGGCGGATAAAGCCGGTATTACTGCAGTATGGAAATGCGAGGCTCAGTTCCCTCCCAATTAGAGCAGTGACTTCTGAAATGCCATAATACCCATTAATTAGCAGGCTGCTATTTTCTCAGTGATATGGCTAATTAGTCTGCGAGGCTCTACACTATCTGGACCATTATTATTGGGTTGAAGCCATGCAAACACACTCATGTACACACTCTCACGTTCAAGTTGATGCGCAAACACCAGTGTGCTCACGTTCATATACATACCTTGCAAAGGGGAGAGATACACATGCAGCGCACACTGGAACAATTTCCCACAGTTGAGTGACCCTAATTTAAGTGACACCATTATGCGCTTCAGTTGCAGCATAGCACAGCATGAGAGAGTTAATGGTGAAGGGGATGTTGATGAACAGTTACAGACTGGCCACCCTCTTCTTCAACTACATGCTCCTCATAACATGTTATTATATACTGATAAAACCCAGCAAACCACAGCGCTGCCTGTCCCCCTGTGAGAAACAACAGAGAAACGTTTCAACCCCCTGTAATGACTTGGCGTGTGTGTGCGGTGCTCTCTCTGCCTCGACAGTCCATCAGTGTCTCCCACCGGACAGACAGGCCACTGACACAGCACCACGAGGCCGGGGAACCTTTTCAATCACTCCCTCACTTTTCCCTCTCTGTCAGGTGGCAGAAAGGCGTGATTGATCTGTTGTTTCTCCATGGCGGTAAAGGAGTGGAAAGAAGTTGGGTTAAAAAAAAAGGGGGGGGGATCTGGCATGTGTGACAACCATTTTCATAAGTTTATTAATCATCTTCATCAATAATGCAGCCCTGGCCCTGCTGTTGGTTGTCATGCAGCTTGTGTGTGTGTTTGCATACATGCGTGCGAGTGTGTATTCACACTCCTCGCAGCCCGATGAACTTCATAAGTGTCCCATCACCACTTTAATCAAATTACTTATGAACCAAAATTGACAGTTTTCATTAATTATAAAGGATTATTCTAATTGCGATTCAAATTTATTCATTTAGAACAGACGGCATTCAGTAATGTTTCAGGAAATTTGCATATTAAATGGAGAGGGAAGGCCATTAGCTATGCTAATGTATGCATGATTCCTTATTTTGTGATTGGTGGGCCATATGTAGCAGGCTGGGGGTGTGCAGGTGAGGAATCTAGAAGGAGCTGTAATATGTTTGATAAACACAGAGGGATGCAAGGCCAAAACACACATGTGCACGTCCACACACACACACACACACACACACACACACTGTAGGAAGCCATACGTCTCTGTTCAGTATCAATCTCCCTCTTTCTTTCCCCCGTCACACACACACACTCTCTCTGTCTCACATTTTCTCGGTCTCTCCCACTCTCTGCTTGCATATTCCTCCCTCAAGACCCATTGGAGGGAACAACTTTTCACCCGAGAACAAACACAGCACACTAATTAAGTTTCTGATTTCTGATCCTGCTGCATTTAGAAACATAACCTTGAGCCTGTGTACAGTCACAGTCATAGTTATGATTTAATACGGTGCTTAAATGGAACAAAAAGAAAGAACTTTGCAAGTGGCACATTCATCCCCACAATGTATGGGGCTGGTCCCGGGTTGACACAATGCTCTTTATCAAGCTATATATAGACGATGCATTATGCATTAAGTTTAACATGTGCTTAAATCAACACTATTCAAAATGAATACATCAGTCTTCAACTAAGGCAGAAAGGAGAACAGTTAGGGTAAATGACTGCGCGGGGAGGCAAGCGGGCGGGCATAAGCACGCGGTCACACACACACAAACACACGGTCACATACACCCTTCGGCGTCTACCCAGGCTGATGACAGGGCCATTATTCACTGGTCAGTCCCACGAGGGCAGGGTTTGGGCTGGACAGGGTAGCAGAGTGTCCCAGCATGGCAGGACAGCGCTGAGGTGAGAGGGACCAGGACCCTTCATTACTCTCGTGGTCTGGGGGCCTGGAGCTTTTCTCTCTCTCTCTCTCTCTCTCTCTTGCTCTCTTTGTCTCTGTCTCCATCAGATTAATGGGCCAGGCCCCGACAGAGGAAGTGTTTCAATCAGCACCGCCTGCCAAGCTTGTCCATCACCCAGACAGCCTCTTATTCATCACGGCTTTGATACACACACACATACACACACAGATGTTTATTTGGTTGCATTATTTCCCCTGTGCTCTGGTGTAAAGCCAGGCCACAGGTAGCGATGTTATCAGGCTACAAGTTGTTGAACCCAGCACTCCTTTCTCCTGTGCTGTTCCCAAGCAGGAGAGATCTCATCGCCTGTCTTTCAATGCTCCCTGCACAATTTCTCAGTTTAATTTTGAATGATCCTTTTTGGATGAAATGGATGAAACACAATTGGTTAAGTGTCTTTGGGATTTCTGTCCCCAAGCTGGGACTGGAGCTCCAACTCCCAAGGAAGCAAGGAGCGATCTCTCCCAAGTGGGACCTCTCCCTGAGCAGTGAAGGCGCAGCGCGGATCCCCCTTGACCCACCGTCTCCCTCCTCCAGGGTCCATTTGTTCTGAGAAATATTTAACAACTGGGCAAATTCAGCTGACATGACACGCACACGCATCAAGCAGATACAGACGGGGAGGATGGGACGATGCACGGAGCGAGCTGGAAATGAATTTTTCAGTGTAGTGAGATGTTCTATTTGAATAAATCATGACACTTAAGATAGACATGAGGGCAATATAGAGGTGCTCGCTGCTACTTTGAGGAGTAGCACTCCAAAGGAACCTAGCAAAGTGTATGTGTGTGTGTGTGTGTGTGTGTGTGTGTGTGTGTGATGGTGTCTACCCCTATGTTTCTGTGTGTTCAATATGTGTTTCTGCATGTTTTTATTAATCTTTTGTCTTCTTTAGTACAGGTATGTATCTATCTGATATTAGTATGGCATGTAGAACTGGATGTTTCTCTCCCAGTAATCTGGGCCACTGCAGCCTGTTACAGCCTGGTGTCCGAGGCCCAGGCAGACTCCGAGACAGACCTGGTTCTGGATTATTGATGTCCCCCCCCTGTGGAGCCAGGCCCCCTCCCCCACCCAGTGCCCCCCTACACCCCTGGGGTCAGCCTGCATGGCTCCTGGTGCAAGGCCCCCCTCATAAATCTCCCTAAATTAGTGTGTGTATGTGTCCATGTGTGTGTGCTTCCACGCTTAAACATATACTGCAGGCAGGGAGACAGGTCACCACGAAAACAAGCCAGTCAGGCTCTTGGTTGAAGTGTCAGTGATGCATGGCGGAAAGAGCAAAAAGAAAGAGTTGCAGAGAAAAGAAAGGCTGAGAAATGAAACACAAGGGGAGGAAAAGAAAATACACAAAGCAGGAGTTGAGGAAGATATTTGGTTCTCTGAGAGCGCCAGACTTCACTTTAAGTTTGGTCGTCTATTTGACACTCCTTTTTTCCCGCTGTAACATTATATTTGCTTACAAATATTTACACTTAATTTGAACTTGCCTCTGACTTCATTAGGATCGATTTCCTGAACAAATCTTAATGCTTAATTGCTGAAGTGCAGGATCCTCCATTCCTCTACCTGCCTAGATTAGTTCAACATGTCCCACGGTGGTAACAGGCAAGGGGAAGTGCTGTTGTGTCACTTAGTTAACCCCCGAGACAAATGGCTCCCCTCCGGAGCACAGTGAATTACACACCTCATGAAGCATATTAGGAGCCAGACACAGTGCTTTTCTTCTGGAGATGATCTGTACGGCAGGAATGGATGGAGGGAGAGGGAGAGGAGTGGGCTGAGTTATGGCATCACCCACAGCCATTTTTACAGCGCATCGGCATCAGAACAAAGCAGAGAGAGGAGGGGCAAAGAATAAAGAAATGAGGCACAAAGATGTACAGCACAATGTGTAACAAAGGGTGAAAAGATGAATACACTAGAACTACTGAGGAAGATAAAGCCACACAGTTCTAAAGTTATCCACGTTAAATTTGACAGGGAAAACAACTCTTTACCTCATTTGTTGCTAATGTAGGAAAATTATTAGAAAATATAACAGAATTGTCCCTCGGAGGCTTCCTTGCTGTTAGCTAATCACTTAGACAATCTTTATCACCCCAGTAATAATATTTAGATGCTACAGGGATTACTTAAAAGTTGTGTTATAATTGCTTTCCTTGTTTTGTTTTTTATGGGCAGAGGGTGATTTTGTGTTTAATTGCTCCAAAGTGACAAATAATGCCCGTTATGATATGATGAAAGTGTGAGATCATTAAATTACTGTGGCGACCGGCTGCATGTGTTTATTCGTTTGTTTTCGCTGTTACAAATTTATGCCATGAGGCTTCAAGAGGCCAAGCAGTTATTTACACAAATTCACTTCCACAGCCATTCCTGGATTTGGGGGTAATTACGTGAGAGCGAAATGGTTTTATTTCATTTAATCCGGCCGGCGCAGCAATTTGCACTGGTAATATTTGTAGCTGTGGAGTCTGCACAGTAAAACAGCTTGAAACCAGTGAGAGTCTCAAATACAAACAAGGTAGAGGCAGTAATCAAAACAAGGATTTATGCAGGAGAAAATATTATCTATAGACCAACTGAAAATTGATGTTTTGAGATGAGATATAGTTTAAGTTTTGTTTTGTTTAAGTTTTTTGCATTTTATCTGACTACATAATGATCTAAATGTTGTTTCAAAGCCTTCTCCACATTTCCACATTGCTAAAAAACAAAAAAGGTCAAATTTAAAGATATTAGCTCTAAAAAAAATACCAGAATCAGCCTTAAAATAACTGTGTAAAAAAATGTGTAATTTTTTGTGTCGTTGTAGAATGTATACAATTGCTCCTAAGGGTGATAAAATCCCCAAATTTCCAGAAAGTATACCGACCTGATCTCTGTGTGAAAATTATGATTGGATTTAAAATATGTATCCGTGTATCCATTTGTGTTTAGGAGTGAAATAAACATCTAAATAGTATTACAAATTAGTGTGATGTAGATCTTTTATAAATGTATTGTCACAATAACCAATAAGCTACAGTAGCCTGACTGCCAAGCACACACCTTCCACCAACATGAGTAAGATTGTTAATGGTGTTGCCATTAAGATTGCACGAAAATTAGCAAGTGAGCAGAGAAGCAGAAATAGTTAGCTAAAATGCTAGCTAATGGATAAATGCTTTTGAATAGTTTGAATGAAAGATAGAACATTTGATTTCATTTCCAAAAGTAATGGATAAACAGTTCAGATAATTAGCTTAAAGTAATGGATAAACAGTTGAAATAATTAGCCTAAACTAATTTCTAAACGGTTGAAATATTTGGCTAAAAGTCATGGATGAATAGCTGAATTAGTTAGCTAACAGTAATGGATAAATATTGGAATAGTTAGCTAAAAGTAATGGATGATGCAAACTTGACCAAACTGACCTAAACATAGACAATATAATGTATGAAACAATTTTTGTAACAATATCCACGTGTGTTATTTAAAATTTGAAACATAACCTTGTATTACTTAACATCCACTTTAAAATCAGTTGAAATTAATACATTCGGAACATGACGGGTGGTGTCATTGAAAGGGTCCTTGAGCTCATCAATTAGGGTTGGGGTCTACGTCTGACAAAAAAGGTTGGGAACCACTGCTGTAAAATCAACAGAGCAACAATTGTGAAGAAATAAATGATCTTTTTCATTGGTTTGAAAGCGAGGGAAACATGATAATAGAGAGATGAGCAGAGCAAATGAGAGAATTATAGGCTATCGTCAGCTATCTGTCCATAGTTACTGGTCAGCTGTCAATCAGATTATCCACAAATCCTTAAGGTAATCTCTTTGCTATTGCATATCAACACACACTGCTCCCCCCATACACACCCCCTCGCCACACACCCACTCTCTGTTGATCCATGTAAATGCGTGCAGCGGTGATTCCAGTCCCCGGCTCCCGGGGAGAAGAGATAGAGCACCAAGGAATCAACGTGCTACAGTTTTGTAATGTTTCCGTGCGGCTGACTCCAGACACCTTAAGTCATGTAAATAATGAATCAGATGATCCATGCGTGCAGGAGATGGAAGGACATGCTGACATATGGCAAAGCGAATGAGGCATGCTGACTTCCTGACTTACTGTCTTCATCTCTTTTTTGCACTCAATATCTCAGCACAGTCTCACTTTTCCTGTTCCTCCACCTCCTCCTCCTCCTCCTCTCTCCAACCCAAACTCTAATATTTAACCTCCTGATTTGGTCAACCCTGACTCTGGTGACCCTAACTTTCCTCTATCCACTTATCCATCATCCGTCTATCATTATACCTCAGAGGAGGAGAAGAAGGACAGTTGGGGAAAGAGCGGAGTCGATGAATTAAACAGGAGGTGCAGTGAGGAAGGTGGAGTATGTTGGACAAGTGGATGTAGACCACAGCTGTCTGCGAGGCTGCTCTCTGACCTCGAGGAGATAAGAAAGTTGGGAGACCCTCAGCCTTTGGGGTCCAACAGCCAGTGTTAAAAAAAAGACAGAAAAAAAACCCTCCATCTCTCTGCTTCATGAATTATTGAGATATTGGCCTACAGCTTCTAAAATATACAGGAGGGTGGTCTGTCTCTCCTTTCCGATTTCACATACTCTACTTCTGTCTATCTTTCTATCATTTTCTCCTCTCACTTGTTACTTCCCTCCCTGTCTCTCTCACTCTCTCTTTTTTCCCTTTCCCCCTTCTCATTCAGATTTAGCCTCTTGCGCCAGCGAGATCATAAATCAGAACACAAACAAAGCAGAAGAAGAAAAAAGAGAGCAGCAGAGAAAGACAGTTTGTTATTCAGATCAGAAGGGGCTTTTTTCTTCTTTACTTGAAGAAGAGCGTCTACCACTAACCAGCTGTCATGCATTTAAAAGTTGTCAGGGATAAATTCACGAGTTCTTGTGTTACATCAGATACTTGTAATGTGCACAGCAGTAGGCTGGCCCTTGAAATGAGACAGAACTCTAGTCTGTCCATTTATCTTCTTTGCTCTCTTTTTTTTCTCTAGATGAAGCAATTGTCCAAGGCACGCTGCTGCTTACTGTGTTTCTCTTGACATGTCTCTCTATGTGTGTGTGTGTGTGTGTGTGTGAGATGCGTTTGCTCGTGCATGATTATATCTAAGGCAGTTGGCTCCAAACGCGCTGCCCAGTGCAGAATCCTAGCCATAACAAATGAACAGAGGGTAGAAAATAAGACATATGAAAGAAAAGCTGAGCAAAGGAGTGATTCTCTCTCTGGCTGGTGGAGATCTGTATTGTAAGCATTTTCAGCTGTCAGCACTTCTTTGAGCTACCTCAAAGGGAGGAGGAGGAGGAGGAGAGGCGGGCGGGGGATGTTGTAGTTTTATTTTACCCCTTTTGAGAGTTCCTGTTTATTTGTACACGGCGCTGTTTATTTTCGTGGTTCATTTGATATAGTTTTTTTTTTTCTTTTCAGAGAGACAGACAATGCAGAGAGTGGAGAGATGTACAGTACTGTAGTTTCAGTTAAAGAAGAAGTTGTCAGGCTTCAACCCTAGGGGTGGGGCTAGGGAATAAATTGTCAGCCGTCCCCTTTCTGCTTTTCAGGCCTCCGGTGCTCCCCCCCCCCCCCTTTACTCCTTCGACCCTCCCTCCTCCCTCCCTCCCTCATTAAGTATTGATGTGGGTAGCCATACTTGCCATCTCAGCCTATTAATAATGCATGGCAGGTGCTGTTGATGTGGTCTCTCACACTGAGATTGAGAGAGGCAGGAATGGCAACACTGTGCTGCATAGTAGCTACAGCGAAACCTTCGTCACACGGTTCTGCAGCTGGGGGGGTGGGGGGTGGGGTGTCTGCGTCTGCCCCGGTGAGTTTATGGCAAGCTGTGACAGCAGCTCGGAGATGGATATACAAGGTAGCATCTTACTCAGTATCCCAGAGCTGTTTTTACATAGAAAACTGCCTTTGTCATAAACAACTGATGAATGAGGGTGGGATAGTGTATGAGCCCTGTCTGCCACTGCTGTTTTATTTGTTTTATTTGTAGTTTGTGTTTTATTGAAGTAGCTCATGCTGTACTTTCAACAACAGACAGCTGCTCTTTCACTAGCTCATGTGTTTCTCTATGTGTGTCTTTCTCTGCATATGCAGGTTCTTCCTCAAGTTCTTCCTGAAGTGCAACCAGAACTGCCTGAAGAATGCAGGGAACCCTCGAGACATGAGGCGTTTTCAGGTGAGATGCAACTGTCTGCATGCATACAGTATGTGTTGTATAGTGGATCTTTTCAAGACAGTGGCAACAGCATAACCTCCCTGTAGTTAAAGAGAAACAAAGCATTTACAGGGTCTCTCTCTCACATAAATGCTCCCTGTGCTTTCTCAGACCAGAAAGAAAGGAGAGCATAGTATGCACTAACATTACAAAAAGACAAATACAATTCTCATAAAATAATAAAATAAACATTCTTTCTGTCAAATTTTTAATTGTCAAAAACATCCATGCATGAACCTACATACCTGCAATTGCATACATCTTGAATAAATGTATGCAAGAAAATAAATTACACTTTCACTTCAAAATGTACAAATGTCTATATATTCACTTGACACTTATTTAAAGCGGCTATAATAGATTTTTTATAATAAAAAAATTGGTGAAGGGGGCCACTTGTAGTGATGAACCCACAGAGAATTATCACCCAACTCTGCAGTTCACCTCAGCTCTATAAAGCATTTTAGCATCTTTCAGCTCATTGTTTTTTTATTTTAGTTCACTCTCACCACTCTCATAGTTGTTCACGGCTGCAGCAGGCTGCTGTTTTCAGCAAAAAAGTTTTAAAAAGATAACTGTGCACTACCTGCCCAGCACCAAACAGCAGGCAGCCAAAGTTAGCAACTAGCAGGCTAACAAAGTGGAGCATTTAGCAGCTAGAGAGCCAAATATTTCCCTCAGGAGTCAGTGGAGAACAAAAACAGAGCTAAAAGGAGAATGAATACTGGATTTACATTCACCAGGTGGCCAGAAACATGACTGGAAATTAATTCTACTGTTGCATCTGTTTGCTAACAAGTTCGCCATATCAAGCTGCCCCCAAGTGGCCAGATATCTATTATCGCAGGTTTAAAATAACTCAACGTCACATGTATAGCAAAAACATGGAAAGTAAACAGAGTTAACTTCCCAGGGAAAAGATCAGAACAAAAAGTAAAGCTAGCCGAAATGCAACACACTTCCTGTGTACTAATGCTACATTAGAAGATATTTACTCCCTTAAAGCTATATTAACAACTCTTTAGAAGACTTAGATAAAATATGAAATACAACATTGGAGGTGATAATGTGTCTGTGCTTAATCCACATAAGATTTGACATTTATAATGCCCTGATCATCATTTAGCTCTACAACATACTCACTACTACATATGTAATTTGCAGATGTCTATATCAAAGTGAGGCTTATTGTAGTTCCATGGTTTCCATCTGTCTCTCCCTTTCTCAGGTGGTTGTGTCGACTACGGTGAGCGTGGAGGGTCACGTCCTGGCCGTCTCCGACAACATGTTTGTGCACAACAACTCCAAACACGGGCGCCGAGCTCGAAGACTGGACCCTTCGGAAGGAACACCGTCCTACCTGGAACACGGTATTAAAAGCAGGAACAAAACACCCAGGCTCTCTCACCGAGCTTTCTTTGTCTTCCTTCTTTCTTTCTATCTGTTCAACTCCCCTCCCTCCCTCCCTCTCTCACCCCCTTCCCCCCTGTCTGGCTCTGCACTCAACCCCTCTTCTGTCTCCGCTCTATCCCTCTCAAACCTGCTCTCTTGCGTTCTTTCTTATCTCTCTCCTGCTTCCTCCCGGATTCTCATTTTTCCTCTCTTGTAGGGTTTCTAACTCGAGCTAAGAGAGGAGAGAGTGGTATAGCTAGAGTCTCTTGTCTCTCCCTTGTGGCTTGCTCCCCTCAGGTCTCTGCCTCTGGGCCTTCTACTCTGCCTCGCATAAGCACTATGTGTCTTATGAGGTCTGTTCTGCTTAAAGCCAACACTGGCTTTATTTCCTCGGAGACCTGCTTTTATCCTCCAGCCCTCCATCACTCCCCATCCCTCAGGTTTTCAAACACACCCATGCACACACTAAAAAGCCCATGCACAGACATCCCCCCTCCCTCCTCCCACATGCACAGTCAGACCCAAACCTTTAATACTTTATAATGACATGTGCACATGATTTAGGAGCCCGCACTGATTCCCAAGTCCCTAATCCAGTTATTTTCTCATTTCGATTTCCCAGACATTGAATAAGAGAAACATATTTTTTTTCTTTGAGGAAAGTCAACCTCAGGGATGATAATGACAAAAAACTAAGAAGGGATTTACATGACATGGCCTACAGTAGATTGCATTAAGATTGAATGTTGTGGTTCAGTCTTTCTAATGACTATTCTCCAGAGGTAAGGTGGACCACTTGTCCCTACGACTGGTCTCACAGACGATTAGAAGAGTTCACAAATACGAGACATATTGGAGACGTCAGGGAGACTTGGATCTTACACAGAATGAAGAGTACCCACAGTACACTAACAGATGTTCCCTGTGTCAGAGAGATTTGTTTGGGAATTTCCTCTACTCTGATTCTCCTGATGATGGGGGTTTGGAAGGAGGAACAACAGGAGTGAAAGAACAAGACAGAAGGGGGGAGATGGAGAGACGTAGGTGCAATGAGAGGAAGGGGGTAAAAGTGCATGGTACTATAAAGGAAAGATGCAATGTTAAGAAAGAAGACAACGTTTTCTTTTTGTTTCTAGTGTGAGTTTGTGTGCAGCAACTACACAACTTTGGGGGCCCATTTCAGGCGGTAATAGATGAGCAGCGCATAGAGTTGAACAGATGGCACAGAGGAACACCCCAAAGTATAATCCTATCACATGGATTCACGTTCCACCATCTGGTTAATCCACACACACGCACATACACACACACACACAAACACACACATCCACACATGCACATGGAGCGCACATAATATCAGCGGCTGTGAAAAGGAGGCATCTTAGGCCGTGATTACGGCCACAGATTGCTGCTTGGTGAACGTTGATCTCTGCAGGCGTACCGGGGGGCTAAATATCATTCCAGCTTGTTGGGGAGGATCAACAGAACAGGGAGTCAGGCAAAGAGCAAAGGCTAGGCTGCAGGGAAAAAAAAGTCAGCCTAGTCTAAAGTGGATTATGCCGCTTTACAGAATTACAGCATGTCTGACAAGCTGCATATCTGTTAAGGAGAGGAGATTTAGCTTGTATAAACATGTATTTTCCCAATGCTGTTCTTTTCTTCAATCACATCCAGTAATCTCCAAGTCCATAATACCAACCGATAAGGTCAAAAAGCACATTAAATACCAGTTACTGAAAATGTGGTTTATTGTTGTTGTTCCATGTACTTTGTCCGATAAGACGTGAAGAATATGCTTTAAGAGAAAACACTGAAAGCTTACAAAACGCATTACAAATATCCAAGCAGGGGCTGAAATGACCCTGTGTGGTCTTGTGCTCAGTGGCCAGGCACTGAGATCGCTCCGCAGATATATGAAACAGACAGCTGAGCAAGAGCTAAGTGTTTGGTTAATGAAGGCGGGCGTATTCAGAGGGCAGAGCTACTGTTGGCTCTGCTCTGCTCCCCGGTCGCGTGGCCTTTGATCAGACACTCAGCACACCTGACATTTACACGCCTGCACGCTTTGCCACGTGTCATAAAACAAGCACACCGCCACTGCCCTCACACACAGGGCAGGGGTGATGTTTAATAACGGGGTGCGTATAATCACTCTGATTAGTATTCCTCGCTCTCTCCCGACCCCTGGGAGAGAGGAGAGAGGTGATGTGTGTGTGTGTGTGTGTGTGTGAGAGAAAGAGAGAGAGATGGAAAGAAGAAGAGGGGACTGTACATGGCCAATGCCAATAGCAAAGACCTTTTATAGGCTGTCATTAGGTTAGTTAGCATCTAATCTATTTTGTCTGTGAATCTTGCAGCAACCCCCAGCATCAAAGCCATCAGCCCCAGTGAAGGCTGGACCACAGGGGGCGCTACTGTCATCATCATTGGAGACAACTTCTTCGACGGCCTGCAGGTCATCTTTGGAACCATGCTAGTCTGGAGTGAGGTGAGTCACCATCTTGCCACCTGAAAGAACAGGTGTATACATGTATGTGTATGCGCATCCTGACCACAAAATTTTAACCAAAAGCTATAAACCAATGGTTCCCAACCTTTTTGGCTTGGGGCCCGTTTAAAACGAGGCAATGTCTGTTTGCGACCCCTTGTCTTGGTGTGGGCATGAGTTGTAAGTTATAATGTTTTTTCCTTGTTTCATTTGAAGGCTTTTTAGATGTACAAAGAGTTGAGAGTATGCAATTTTTCACATGGAAAAAAAACAAAAATTATATTTAAAAAAATATATATAGTTTTTTTTCCTTTATTACTTTAATCATCTTATATACAGGATCTTGGGATCCCTAGTGGGGGGTTTGACCCCCAGGTTGGGAACCACTGCTGTAAACTAGTGCTACATCAATTAGTTAATTTATCATCATTTCTTTATAATCGATTTATAATTTCAAACATTGGCTTAGTTTCAGCTTCTCAAATGTGAGGATTTTAATCTTTTCTGTGTTTCACATCAGTGTAAATTGAATAAATTGTTTACTTGTTCAGACAAACTGAAGGTGTCACCAAAATTTGCAATAGGTATTATTATTATCATTATTTTAACATTTTATACACTAAAAATCGAATCAGGTAACTGAAAAAATAATAATAGATTAACTAATAATGACAGTGATCATTAATTGCAGCCCTACTGTAAACCCATATCAAAAATATTTCACAATCTGAACATTTCTCTCTGTAGCAGTTCTTATTTTTGTCACATCTCTTTTCAGCTCCCTTCCTGTCTTTTATTATGTTAGTATCTGCCTTCTTTGAATATGTGCACACCGTACAGTATGAATCTCTTTGTAAGGAGCATCTGCCACATGACTAAAATGTAAATGTAGTGTATGTGTGAAATTGAAGGTCAGTGAGCGGCGCAGCTAAACAGCTTTCTCTTTAGTAAAGGAATAATTCTATAAAAAGCTCTTATATTATCTCGCTGAGAGGTGAGTGGGGCCAGACAATGGTAGAATGAAAGCATAGATAAGTGAGCAATGAAAGGGACAGTTAGAACAACACACACATGCACATATACAGGGTGCTGGCAGCAGCATTGATAGCTTTTGAGCGCTGCTAGCTTTGAGTGCTAGTTCACTATAGCGTGCAGAAAACGAGCACTCAGTGAGGTCTCATCTGTGTTTTGTCTTGTTATCGTATTCCTTCAAAGACCCTTCAGCGCACACACACACACACACACACACACACACACACACACACACACACACACACTTACATACATGGCGAGCAGGCTCATCAACCACATTAAGTGAGTCTGTTTAAGACACAGTGGTGCTTTAATGTGGCTAACGGCAACTAGACATCCTCAGCTGACAGACACAGAGACAGGGGCAGCAGAGACGAGCATATTATACGTTTACTTATACTGTGTAATAGACGTATGTAGAGGAAGGTGTGTTTTATTCATAAACATATAACTGCTTTTGAACCCCGCTTACAGAGCCCATGTCAGCACTGATAACCATCCTAAGCCTCACAGTGACATTGCCTCAGGCTACGAGGCCACCTGAGGGCTTTAGCGCTAACACATCATTTTCAGACTGATTATACAAAGAAAGAAAGTCAAAAGCTGCAAAGGAAAGGTCTGAGGCGAGCTGACAATAGTCCCTTGAGCATTTGTTTAGATACGAAGTTTCACTGCATTAATCTTTCTGCTCTTTCTGCCTCTCCATAGCTGATCACCCCCCATGCCATTCGTGTGCAAACTCCACCCAGACACATCCCCGGGGTGGTGGAGGTCACGCTGTCCTACAAATCCAAACAGTTCTGCAAAGGCACACCTGGACGCTTCATCTACACCGGTACTGCCTATGCACCAACACTTACTAATGACAGTCATTTACAGTGCAATCTAAGGAGATAATGAAGCCCCAATCTACCTATCTGCTGGCTTTTTTTGTACAATTTTCTCCCGGATTCTCTCATTTTCTGCAAACAACAACTTATAAAAAAAAGCTATAATCACAAGAAAAAATGTCACATAGTGGCTTTAAGTTTTATTAGGTCTTCATATTTGCAATATCTGCTAAAAGTAACCTGATACAGTTCATAAACTGTCATTTTCTCTACACTGTTTCTGGAGAAAAATGTGCATGCTAAACAATTTAAAATTCAATAACATGACTCAATAATTCAGTGAAAAGCCTACTGATCAGAGGAGGAAAAAGTGTTTGCCCTCCTTTATGAAGCAGGTGAAGGTCAGGGGGGTTTAACCTTTTGATTAGTGGGATTATTGAGATTTAACCCTGTCGAAGGCGTGATTCACAAAGGGAGAGGTCCACGAGGAGAGTGTGATTTTTGACGGCGAGTGCAGGGGCATGAGTAGCCGGAGTATTACATCAGAGCGTACCGGCGCAGAGTTATAGCCATGCGGTGAAAAGAGCGGCAGAGAGAGTGAATGTGAGGCGGTGATTAACCAATGCGAGGCCACAGGTCCCAGGGGAGTTGGTGAATCACATAAATCTGTCTGTAATCTCAACCACTGATAGACTTAAGCTGTAAGCCCCGGCTGGAATTGCCAACAAAATCACAGTTGAGACAGAGCGTGTGCATCACATCACCGGCATGTATTTTCTGCATCTTGTAAGTGTCCTAATTACTGCGCATGGACAGAATCCATGTCCATGGGTCATAATTACGACTCCGTGTTTGTGTACTTACGGGAAAAGGCTGCGATAGGCTGCCTGTGTTTGTTTGTACGTATGTGTGAATGTACTCCAAGCACACACATGCACGTTGACAAGTAACTGCATTACTAAGGCAGAGGGCAGATGGGTGGGCAGCCTTTGCCATGCCAGAGCTGTCCAACAGCCTGCACTCTGCCAAACCCATAGAGCTGTGTGTATATAAGTGTGTGTAGGTGTGTGTGTGCGCGCAGCCTTTTAATGTGCCAGACATGTGGGAACCGTATGCATAAACGCCCTATCTCTTCCCAGCCCCCCACTCTTTCCCCTTGTCACATTCACTTATTCAAAACTTGCATCTTGAATGAATTCCCCCCCCCCCTCTCTGCCTCTTGGCTTCTATGGAGGCACATAGAAGAATCTCAACAGGTGAGAGGTAGCAAGAGGTCATCCACTGGGAGCTGAACACACACACTGTGATGCCGCTTGCCAAGCGCTGGTGCCTTCACGGTGACACAGTCAACCGTGTCGAGGCATCGATCCCAGTTCTACTCTTCACACACTTCACTTCAGCCACTGCTCTGTACCCTCAGTGGGTATTTGTACCTCTCCCACAGCTCCTTTATCAGCCCTTTTTTTTTTTTATCAGTTCACGTTCTCCTAGCGAGGAAGAACCTGCTCACATTCTGTATCTTGAATGAGAGGCAGAGAACAACGAGAGGATGAGCAGAGTATTTGGAGCAAAAAAGCAATTGATGAGAGTGGAGAGTGGTGGATGAGAAAGGGAAGGATGGGAGAGAGGGATGGAGGATTACCATGGGCCATGTTGCCCTCCTGGGTCTGTTTGGCACCAGTTTGAGCCCAGTTGCCAGTGGGTACTAATCATGGAGGATTGGCAGCACTGCGTGGCAGCTGGCAGCTAGCGCATACACACACACATACACACACGCATCAACACAGCCCCACACTCGCAGACATGCATATACTCATATATTACTTGTGCGTGCATGGTCACACACACATGCGCACACTGAATTACATTGGGGACAGCTGGCATTGCTAATCAACTTCAGCTGAGGAGAGGAAAGCGAGCAGCTCACAGACCTAATTAAGTCACCACGTACCCAATACTGCTGCTACTGCTACTTTGCAAACATGCTCAACAAATACACACACACACACACATATAACCCATCTATGGGTTTACACCCCCCACCACCACCACCTCTGCGTGATCACTGATACTCCACAACTGCTTGTTGCTGAATGGAAAAATTTCAGCAGTAGTTCAGGACAGAGGAGACAAGCAGGGGACTTTTGGTGCAGAGGAGATTCGGAGAGAAGCTATTACAGTAATGTGTCCTCTGCCGTCTCTGAGGACTCCTCTGCCATTAGACTTCAGAAAGCTCCAATTAGACTCATCAAAGGCAATTAAGCTCTCCACTGATAAGAATAAAAGAATGTTTTTTTCATTCTCTGCTCTTCCTCTGTCTTTTTATCCCCTTATCCCCCGTCTGTTCCTCTCTCTGCCCTCTGCCTTACCCACCTCTGGGGCTGAGAGCTCTCCCTAATCTCTCTCTCTCTCTCTCTCTCTCTCTCTCTCTCTCTCTCTCTCTCTCTCTCTCTCATTATCAGGTCATTGCCCACCCCCCTCTCTCCTGTACAAATGCATCTCCATGTTTGGTTGTGTATCACCTTTTACTGGATTGCTGTCTTTGTCACATTCATCAGAGAACCTCTCCCTTTTCTTTTCTCCATGCAATATAGAGTGATAATACTCTCTGCCACTAGGTCCCGTGTGTGTGTGTGTGTGTGTGTGTGCTTGTGTGTATGTGTTTGTGTGTGTGACACAGGGATACTGGCCATAGATTGGGGGAGTTGATGAATCACCCTTGTCGTTCAAAAGGCAATCCCTCCCTCCTCAGTATGCAGCCTTGTCTGCTTAGTGCTTCTTCTACAGCTTCTGCTGATATTAAAAGGCTCTGCTGGCTCACATTAAGGCCGGCACCGTGTGCACCGACATGCATACGCACACACGCACGCACAAACATTAGGGGTAGTTTTTCAGCGCTGAATGCAGATTAGGTGTGTAGGAAACATCAGTCAGTTGCGGCGAACAGCGAGGGAAAAGACAAAAGTCAAGAACAGAATTTAAACCAGCCGGGATGCTGCTGACATTTCTCTCCGTCACCCTCTGACTGCCTCTGTGCTCCAAATTAGTTTTAGGAGTGGAGGAAGGACTGTCAGTTGTCTGTCATTTTATTCACTACAGACACTGGAGTGAGACACAGTGAGTGTTGTAAGCATGAACGTGCTGTGTAAAGTTTGGATTTATTTTAGCCCTAATTAAGCTGTTCCATATAGTGATGAAATTTGCTTGTCACGCACACTGAGAATCAGTGAGAAAATCTATAGCCCTTTTTCTACAGAAACAAAGTTAACCTAGACTATATATATTCTACATTATTATGCACATGTGATACACCTACACTCATGCATGAGCACATTCACACATCACACGATACACAAATGCAGCATGTAGTCATCTGGCAATAAAAGTGGGGTGCAACCACGAGCTGGTCAATTACTTGTCTTGCTCCTATTTGTGAATGCTGTCTTTTATTGAGCTTGGGTGGAGGCCTGCTGTTGATTAAAACGGCTGGTCTCCAGCTGGAGACGGGGCCAGCTGAGATAGCTGCACACATTCACATTTACTGCGCACAGTCTTAACAGTGAGGAAATCCACACCTCTATTTGAGATTGAGATTAATTTTCTGCACCATGTGGCTTGTCTTCCCTCTTTAGCATGCTCCGTTCTCATTACAGCAGCATCTGGTCCATGATGATGATGTAAATGAATTTCAAACCTAGATTATTTTATACCCCGCTGAAATGAGCAGCGTTCACCGGGGTGATGATTTCTTATATCTTAATTCAAGCGCGCACTTTTCCTCCAGATTTTCAGAATTTGCATTCTCCCAGTGAGGATCCGTGCTGTCAGGTATTGTTAACTGTCGACATGCACTTTTTGCAACAGATAATTAGAGCTTAGGTTGTAGTAGCATCCACACCTCCATTGATTTGTAGAATCTCTTAGCGTCACCGCCTCCATCCTCTCCTCCTCCCAGGCTCAGCCTCTCCCTTCCTTTCTTTAGGAGTAAAAAGCTCTACTCATCTGTTTTCTGTATATGAATTTCCAGCCATGCATTAGTCTCCCTGACATGTTCAAGCGATGCTTTATTTAGCTTGTCGGATTCTGCAAATAAACGCAATCTCTGGGTTTATGGAAAAATGGATAAAAATTAGATTGTAAGGTATTGATCTGGATTGTGAGTCGGTGGGGGTGTTGTATATATGTGTGCGTGTAGTGGTGGTGATGAGGGGGGGCAGCTCTCATCTGTGTGAGGGGAGGGGAGGGGGGGAATGAAGCCGTAATTCAGGGCTATTGAACCCCCTGCCACTGGCGGCATCGATCGCAAGGCAGCGCTTATGAGATCACACCTGAGCACTGGAGACTGCAGAGGGGGAGGGAGAAAGGGGGAGGGAGAGAGGGGAGGGAGGGATGTGGTGAGGGAGAGGAGAGACGAAGGAGTAGAGAGTGAGAAAGAGAGAGAAACAGAAGGTTTGTGATATGATCAGCTCCTTACCCACTGTCTGAGGGCCTGTTAAGGTGTTAACATCAAGCCTCAGAGCCAATTACCTAACCCTGTAAGTACACTTACACACACACACACACACACACACACACACACACACACACACACACACACACACACACACACACACAGAAGGAGACGGGGCTACTGGACACTTACTGTAGTTTCCCCTCCTCCTTCTCCTCTCTTGTGTGGACAACTCCACCGTCCTGACCTCTCAATTATCCCTCGTCCCCCCACCTGCTACTCTTTGCGCCCCAAACATCCACCCCCCCACACACCCCTTTTATTCCTCCTCTAAAGCTCATACCTCCAACACCCCTCCACCCTAGCCTCCTCTCCTCTGTCTCCCACCCCCTCACCCCTTTATACACTCCCCCTGCGGCTCTGTGGGTTATTATAGTGAAATATGAAGCGGTGTGGATTCTAGGCTTCATGAAATTTCCATGAGCATTGATCTGATCTGATGTGGGTGATTGCTAGGTGAATCCCTCCAGTCCAGGGCTGTTGCTCATCTATTCATTTATTTATGGCAGTTATGTTTTACTGGCTTTGATTTGCTCTTCTGGAGAGCGACAGCTAAAGATTATAAATATACCTGTATAGGAGAGTGTGCTTTGAATCCTGGAGTGTACCGGCACACCACTCCTCTTTCGAGGCAGGAGAGTTGGGTTTTTTTTGTCTTCATCCAGTACTAATTCTTGTTATGAAATGTGAGATATTGAGCATAGATATAAGATCATAAAACGCCAAGATAATCCCCAAAAAGACACAGCCAGGTAGTTAGTGGTACGCGTTGTCCCCCACATACTCCTCTTCTGGTTTATGGTCCTTGAAAACGAGCAGAGACGATATCACTTCCTCTCTCAATTACCAAAATTGTCTCTTTATTTGTAATAGGGGGTATCTCTGTATGTCTGGGGGTTTTTATGCTATTGTTCACTCGAGGCTCATTTGGCACATTGTGGAGAACTGATAAAAAATTCATCATAAAAACAAAAGCCTTTGAGACGAAAGAGAGGATGTTGTCGGAACAATCCCCACCTCAGACTGCAGGCCTAATCCAGGGCAAATCCTCCTTAAGGCTTTAGAGAGATCAGAGAATAGGGAAGTAATGTCAAATATTTGTCCTCTGAAATAATTCATACTTTATTTGTTGCATGTGGTCATCTCATTGTTTTGGCTTATTTTATCAGTGGACCAGCTGGCCTGTAATGTGTGTCATTCTTCAGAAGTTGAGCCTGCCTCTGGCATCTCTACTCCTACTTTGTTTTCTCTGTGCTGTCTTTGCTTCTAGCTATTCACCTTTCCTTTCTTTCACTCTTATGGATTACTGGAACGGTCCGCTGGGAGAGCTGTCCAAATACGTTTGTGTTGCCAAAACAGAGCACCACCGATTCTTGCTCCTTTGCTCTCTTTTGGTTTGTGTGTTTGAGTCGAGAGGCTCAGGAGGAGCCATGGTGAAGTCACTAGAGGTCCAGCAGGACAGCTTGTACTCATAGCCTCTAGGGGCCTTTTTCTGGGGGCCGCCTAGTCAGCCTGGCTGCTCAGATGTGAGGCGAGCAGGGCATCAGCCCTCAGGAAACGTCCAAGCTGCGACCCACAGGGGAAACAGACGGACGACGCAGACACATACAGGCGATCCTCACACATAATAGGCTCCTTCTCTTTCACATTTTACACCCATACAAGTACAAATGCACACAAGTTCAAGCCATAAACTGTACAGAAGCAGCATCGCATAGGCTGTAGCCCAGAAAAGTAGTCAAGACCGTTATCCATGTATGTGCATTGACTCCCCAGGCAAACCCACAAAGAGACACAAGGGGGGAGGGGGGTAAAAGACAGAAGAGAGAGAGAGAGTACATTAGGAATGAATTATGTGGAGAGAGCACTTATCCAACAATCCTCCTCTGAAGTGTTTGTACTATAAGCCTCAGATCTTCATTGTATTTATTCTAATGTTTAAATATTCATGGTAAATCTTCTCATATTCAATTACCGTAGCACGACCACAGCATGCCTAGAGAGTGCTTTCTCCCTGCTGCCTGGATGATCTGACTGTGTGTGTGTGTGTGTATGTGTGTGTTTGTGTGTGCGTGAGTGTATGCGACTGTCTCTGCGTGTGTGTGTGTGTGTGTGTGTTTAGCTTGTTCCCCGGAGCGATCAAGCCTTTGTTATATTGGAACCAGGCTCTGTAATTGCTTATATTAGTCGCTGATCAACGCAAGACCACAGGACACACACAGACACACACACACACACGCATGCATGCACACAAACACACATACACTCTGCCTGATTCCTGACAGTCTTTTTATTAACCACCAAAGCAGGCGACAGAGAGAGATTCATTACATCACAGGCAAACAAAGACACACACCAGACTTAATAGAGAACACCCACATTTTCAGCGTGTTTAGTTTAATGTTGAAACATATTCACGTAAAACCGTGCTTAATTCAGTCATTTCTACCGTAGGAGAGAATCCCTCGTTTCTCCTGCTGTATCTCTCAGTTGCTTTTTGAACAGTAGGTGTTTTCATTATCAAGAATCAAGCATTAAACTTTTTTTCACCTTTTTTTTCTGTCTCTCTTTCTGTTTGTGCTTAGCGCTGAATGAGCCAACCATAGACTACGGCTTCCAGAGGTTACAGAAGGTCATCCCCAGACACCCCGGAGACCAGGAGAGATTACCCAAGGTACAGTGCCTCCACTCCTCTCATGTGTCCGCGCTCATGCTGGTTGCAATTATTTTATAGGAATTTGTCTTGGTAACACTGGTACAGAGAGGTATTGACAGCTTCTAGAGTTTCATAGCATATATGGATATACATGACACAAGGGCAGTATGACCTCACATACAGAGGAATGACTGTGTGCTATAGACAGTAGGCTATACATGACACTATGCAGTATGCACATAAACATTTTTATCATATGTTCATGGTCATTTTCTGCTCAAACAAACACTTTATTTGCATAGCAAACGTACAAGCAACTCTATTCATCCTTCCACTGAGTATAAGGTCATTTAGACTGGCAAAGTGGGAGAGGAAAGGAACGAATGGAGGGAGGAAAAGAGGGAGAGAGGGAGGAAAGGAGGTTGGGGGAGAGAGGAAGAGAGAGGCAGAAGCAGGTTAGGTGATCCATCATAGCTGTCCAGTCTTACCTCCTGCTGGGTCAGTGGATCGAAGTCAACCCCGGGTGGACTTTATTACTTCCAGCACACATACACACACACACGCACACACACATATAAAAGTGTACGTACACACTTCTCTATGCCTGTATGTGCGCACACATACACAGTCAGTGGAGGGAAGTCACCATGAGGCAGAGATGGAGAGCCCAGGTAAATGCAGAAGGAAGATAGAGAAATCACTTGTCCTCGCTGTGTGTCATGGATACAAGACTTGTCCTGGTGAGTTCTGGTCTTTAGCCTATCAACCCCCCTGTATCTCTCTAAATATCTTTGTATCCATCCATCTCTTCACTTCTCCTCCTCTTCCTCCCTCGCTCTGCGGTGTCTCTTTCTCTTCTAAATGAACAGCGGTAGCTGGCAGGCCCGGTTGTTCATTTCAGCTCTATTGATTTGTGCCTTTATTGAGGTAATAACAGTTTGTTGACCACACTTCTCTCAACTGTTGGCCTCAATCAGGAGAGAGAGGGGCAGGAGAGGGGCATACACTGGCAACTTCTTCTACTACAAATGTCCATTCATTGCTACCTTGGCAAAGCCTCTTTGTGGTTGTTCTTCAGTCAATTTTTAATCGAGATTAAATTGATTGAGAATATAATGTATTCCATTCTAGTGGCACCTTCTTCGAGGGGATTCTTAATGAACCCACACACACACACTGAGCAGGGAAACAAGCAGGATATCTGCCAGTGCCTGTTCTATCTCTGTATGTTGTGGTAATGATCCGGTGTCCAGCTGAAAACAGCCCCCATACTGTGCTGTGGCTAATAGTCAGGCAGTCAGAGTGAGGAGGGAGTGCTGGGTAGCTCAGGCACTGCCAGACTGCAGGGTGTTTAGCTAAGGCTGTGGTGTAGCTGGGGGTCTGGGGCTGGCTAATGAGTGACCGCCCTGCCAGACGGGGCCAGGCTCTGCTCTGGATCAGGTTCCCCTTCCTGTTGACGTCTCTGTGGGCCTGACTTTACGGGAAGAGACCCTGCGCCCAGGAAATGGTCTCCCCTTACAGCAGCAGAGCTAGGGAGGCAGCACGGCGCTAACCACATTTATCTGTTTATCAGAATGACTCTGGAGCGCTGCCTAATCACGTTTAGCTACTGGACAGATCCCTTTGCTAACGAGAGACTGATAGGTACAGACAGGGCACAGGACCATGAGAGGGAGTGATTAATAGAGAGAATGGGAGAGAAGAAGAAGAAGAGAGAGACGAGAGAAAGTAGTTTGGAGACGCAGGTGAAGAGAGAGTGGAGATTAGAGATGGAGATGCACAGACAGACAGTATAGGTCCTAAAGAGGAGGAGCTGAAAGGCTATGAGACTCATAGCTGGTGCAGAGAGAGGCAAAACATTTTTAGATGAAGTGACTAAGGTTTCACATGTCCTCCCTGTACACCGTTACACTCCAGCTGCAGATCTGTTTGTGTCCTAATGCCTCACACTTCCCCCATTTCCCCTCCTCCTCCCTCTCTTCCTCCTCCTCCTCCTCCTCCCCTCCCTCCCGTCATCCATCCATCTACCTATCTAGCAATCCCTGGGAGGCATGGGGAGTCGAGGAAAAGCAGAGAGACGGAAGCGAGGAGCGGTGCATACATACTAAAGAACCACTTACCTTCCTAGGGCCTCTACATCTCTCAATCACCCCGAGCAGGCCTCCTCTCTGGTCTCCCCTCTTTCCGTCTCTCCCCCTCCTCCCCCCACCTCCCTTTCTGCCTCCCCCAGATAGTGCTAGTAATGGGAGGTTAACACAGAGGCAGCGCTCCCATTATTGAGTGAATTTAGCACCTCGGACAGCGCTCTACAATCTTTATTGCTTTGCTGACCCTCTCGTCATGTCCTGGGCGTGCTCGACAGCCTCCACATATGCGTGGCTGCGTGTGCGTATGTGCGGTGTGTGCGTGTGTGATATGAGGTCTGATTGAAAGGCGGTGTGTCACGGAACAGAGAGCACACATGCTCCAGGGCTTGTTCACAGCGAGGGATACACTCAGGAGGGTATAGCGCACAGCGTGTGTGTGCGCGAGTGGAAGAGAGGGAGGGAGAGAAAGCAACGAGGGGAAGGTTGGAGGGGAGGGGGCTGCAATTTTCTGGTTGTCGCGCCTCCAGCATATACCCTGGCCCCGGCACATTAACTTTTAAAAAGGGTTTCGTAGGGCTGTAGGTGTCTACATCACACACACACATATAACGACTGCCTGGAGTCACACACTCATACACTCAGGGAGGGAAAAAAAGAATAGAGACATAGAGAGGAGAGAAAGGAGGGTAAGCGGTAGAAAATGAGCGCAGAGAAACGGCAACACTACGGAAGGATAAATGTTTGATGTGGGAAATTCCACTCTGCGGTTTTCACCGGAGCAATGATGTTCTACATTTATCACACAAAGTGGATGCAGGGCTATTCACTTGGATCATTACCAGGGTTAATACAGGGCAGGAGACGGGTGTGTCCCAGCTGACGAGGGGAGTTGTATAGCCGTCAATAGCCGATGATATGTTGTGTTAAATGAGATTGATGTGTGTAGATGGATGTGCTGTAGATTCATGATCTGGGGGTGACAGTAAGGAGGAGAAGATGTAGAAGATGGTTGACTGATAAAGAGATATAGGCTCATGTTTTATTCACAGATAATAGTATCTTACCTCTGCTCTCCCAAACTGCCCGGCGAGTAACAAAGTGCAGGTACAGGCCCATTTCTCTTCCTCTCCCTTCCACTATGTGCCTCCTTCCTCTTTTGCACTCTCTGTTCTGCATTCACAGCATAATGTAAGACGTGAAATGTAATAAAAGTGACTCAACTCTTTGAGCCGTCTCACTCATGATCAATCCCCTTCCCCTTTCTGCGCTTGATTGTAGGAGGTGATCTTAAAGCGAGCGGCAGACCTGGTAGAGGCTTTGTACGGGATGCCTCACAATAACCAGGTAAACACTCACACAAAAAAAAGCATGTACACAAACATCAATATCTCCTCTTAGATGAAATCATGTTTGTGATTCGGACCACTGGCAGCATCAAAGGCGGTGTCTCCGCTGGCCCAGCAGCACCCTGCTGTGCTCATGCAAGATCTGGGACCTGCAAACGCACACACAGGAATAAGTGAGCGCTTTTATCAGCTCATGTGTTGAGGAGAAAAGGAGGAGAAGTACAGTGAAAACTAAAAGTAGAGGGAGGAGAGGAGAATAGGGAGAGTACAGAATCAGATGAAGAGGAGGAGGAGAAGAGAATTGAAACACGAAGCAGGGAGGAGGAGAGGCAGGCTAAAGATTTGATGAGTCTGTTAATGAGGCTTTCCTCCATTTACTGGAACCAATCCCACCACTCCCAGTGACCACTGATAAAAAAACCACTCAGCCTACTAGGTTTACATGCGCAATATCTCAAGTGGAGAGCTAGCATTCTTGTGAGACCATAAAGCCTGCATCAAGGGCATATTTTCCTCTCTTCTCTTCTCTTCTCTTCATCTTCATCTTCCCTTCTCTCCTGCCTCTGTTGCTGACCACAGCTCATTTTTTTCCCTTCCTCATTGTCAGGAGATGATTCTGAAACGAGCAGCGGATATCGCAGAGGCCCTCTACACAACAGTACCACGAGGGCACAACCAGCTAGCCAGTCTTGGCAGCGGAACTGTCCATGCTGGCATGATGTCCGTAAACTCCTTCACTGGGTCAGAGGTGGCACAAACAGCCAATCAGGGTGAGCAAACTCAACAGGAAACAATTAAAGTCTATTATCGTGGGAAATGTGGCGCTGATTTTTTTCTTTTTTTCTTTTTGTTGAGAGAGGGATGGGTGATAAAGATGAGTAGTGCGATAGTGAAATTTTATTTTTCATATGGGAAATTCAGAGAGGGTGATTTAAGAGCATGGAGCAAAAAAGCAAGATTCTGAGAAAGGAGGACAGGAGGAGGAGGAGGGAGGCGGCAGTAAGGAACGGGGAAAATTTGAGACGAGGAAAGAACGAAGGTAAGAGAGTGAAGAATGTAGAAAAAGAGAGCCATGGATGGAGTACGATGGAGAAATATGAGTGGGTCCTAGGGGTGTGTATATTAGACTGGGGTCGGCCCCTGTCTGACAGAGAGAGATGTGGGTGCAGTCAGTGGTGATTCATCACATGTATCAGGGGAAAGAGAGGCGAGAGGATGGACCAGCCTCTGGATATGTCTCAATACTTCCAATGAGCTTCCTCGCCTCTTCCTCTGTCCTTCATCATCATCTGGAAACACGTTCAGATGTGAAGGAAACCACAGATATCAGCTGTGTGACTTCTCGTCCACAGTTTGCAACTCATAACAGATGAGGATGGGGAATTGGTGGTACCTAATTATCAAGAAGGAGGCTACTACAGTAGAGGAGTGCAGCCCTTGTTGCACTAGAGAGCAGAAATTCCTGATGTTCAATTCCAGCTGGGGTTTTTTTTCTCCAGTGTCAGCGCGTTGGACCTGAGATGTATATTTATAGTCTTCTTTCCATCTTGTCCTCTTTCTGTTCGCTGCCACTGTAAAGCATAAAGGAGTAAAGGGTCCTGTCAGAAATACTGGCTTCATTCTTTATAAATTACAGGAGAGCTGCAGAGGCCTTTTAGTGTTAATTGCCTTATCAATATATCTAATTTTGGACAGAAGCCAGTAAGGTTAAAGGCCTCTTGTTTCAGTGGTTGGATTGCAGCTAGTTCCCTCCACTTTGTTCATTGCTTTCTCTCTCTGCCATATGCTGTCTAAGATTTTGAACATTTCTTTTGGCTTATTTTGCTATGTCCATTAGCCGTGTAGGGGAAAGAGTATTTGGCAGCATAGCATGTAGGCTTTCTCGTTTTGTTTTGTCTGCCATCTGCTATACCCCTAACACCTATTCTCTCTCTGTCTCCCTCTTTTTCCCTGTCCATAGGTTTCAGTAGGAGTACAAGCAGTGTGTCCCCTCATGGTTATGTCCCCAGCTCCACTCCCCAGCAGAGTAGCTACAGCTCTGTCTCCACTAGCATGAATGGCTACGCTAACTCTGGCATGGCAACCTTGGGCACCTCGCCCAACTTCCTCAATGGATCTGCAGGCAACTCGCCCTATGCTAGTGAGTAAATACACCACATCCTGGATATGAAAACAGGAGGGGATGACAAAATCAAGGCATTGAAAGCGAAAGAAATTAGAATCTGAGCCTTTTGAACATGAAAGACAGGAACTGGGAATGGGAGGTGGAAATAAGAAGTGACACACGAGAAGAAAGTCGTGCAGTTCAGCTGGCTCATCTGTTTCTTTAAGAACAGACTCAAACGCAAATCCCCACTTTATTGGCCAGGGGAGAAGATCACCTAGCACCCCCCCGACGCACACAGCCCCCCACCTCTGCTCACACACACACACACACACACACTCATTCACCCTCTACATTAAAGACCCTTGATTAAATCAATAAACTAATTGCTAGAGAAGCAATTCCATTTCAGCGCTTTGATTCCTGGGTGTTAACAAGTATTTTAACAGGCTCATCGGCCCCACACAGACACTTTCAATCAATGGCCCCTTGGCCTGCCTTTGTAGGTCCAATATTCATTAATTGATTAGTTAGGCCCCTTCATAAATGGATTATGACTTTATTGCGAGGATTTGTCAGGAACAGCCGTAAAAGCTAAGTGTTGGATAATAACAACAATAACGGCAGAAGCCGATATCAGAGGGCAGGTGAAATACGACTTGGTTGATTGTAAAATCACTGAGGGGGAAAATGCTCTTAGTGTATTAGCAGACAAAAGACAAACCCAAGAGAAGTGGATGGATGGGATGATGTCAGGGCGAGACAGGATTTGGGCTGTGAAGATAACCTTCTGGTCATGTCTGTGGATGAGTGCCACGATTGTGACTCACAGCAGGCGGCAACTTGTAGTGACAGCAAATGCCGCTAACAGCTATCTTGTATTAAGCCTTAATGTCAAGATTTTTTTTTTAAATAATGTTGTGCTGTTTTATGTGTACAAAATTTAGTACAGAGCTCTATTGATGATGTGGAAGGCTGATAATTTTACAAATTTAAGGCTTTAAGGCCTGGTCACACTAGCATTTAAAACAGCAAAATGTCATGGAGAAATCAGTCTATTCCAATGGAATCATAGCGATCAATGGAGTTCAACTTTTGGTGAACTTTGACCCACGAATTTACGCCATTGACCAATAGCAAGCCATCTTGACAGTGCTGGCCTCCGAGGGAACAGATAGCCGGGTAGGCCTAATCCAAAATGGAGGAAGCTATCATAGCTTACTAGCTAAGAGTCACCATCAAGTTTTATTAACTTATATATATAAACTAATCTCATGACAGTTATGAGACAGGAGTCAATGGTACATATAACTCGTAAGAAAAAATGTGAACGTATTGTCCTGTTAGTGACTGAGCTGATGAGCTTTAGTGTAAGTAGAGCTTTTTTAAACAAAATTAGGGTACAATATTGAGAGCACAATGGCAGGGATGAGTAAACGGCTCAGTAAAAAGATAATAGAAAGAAGTTAAGGGAGCTATTGTGACTGATTGGCTAGCATGTTCCCATTAGGTAGCGTGTTAGAAATTAGCAGGATAGCTACAGTAGCTCACCAACTAGCCCTGCGGATGAATTTCACTGTGCCACATTCTGGTGTGACCTGGCCTTTAGGCTTTAGATTATGACACTGATTAGAAGACTGGACATATGACCAGCAATTGATTACAACGTGATTAAAGGAGATGGCAACATGGCAATAAAAACACAAAGAAGCAGTGATTATTGTCAAGCAGATGCTATCAGCCCATGTGTTGGATTTTATTGAAACCAACTTGCTCTGGCTGTCCATTGAAATCTCTTGCATGATTATCTGTGAAAAAAGGTGATCTGGCAGAGCCTTGTTTGTAAGTTGCCTTGAAAACAAATTACGGGTACAGCACCCCGAGATAGCGAGGAGTTGTTTATCCATCCGTTGCACCCCTTGAGCAACAGGATGAGTCATCAAAACAGAATGATCAGAGGAAAAAAGTGCTTTGGGCTGTTTTTCGGTGCAAGTTTCCAACTAAACATATTTTTGTCTTAGCTACGGAATATCTAATTGCCAGGTGATTGCTTAACTATAAACAAAATTTTAGCCAGTTGATCTGAGTCCAAAATATTATCCCTCCTGCCATCATCCATTGACCAGTCCCTTTCTGTTCGTCCCGTCTGCCCGTCCTCTGCCCTCGGCCCTCTCTCTAACCTCATTTCTCCCCTTTCCGTCTTCATCTTTCCACCCTGTCATTCCTCCCTGACGTGCTCCCTTTGACCCCCTTAACCCCCTCCTTTCCTACCCGTCTCTCTTTTCTCAGTCGTCCCATCAAGCCCCACCATGGCCTCGTCGACCAGCCTGCCCTCCAACTGCAGCAGCTCCTCCGGCATCTTCTCTTTCTCTCCAGCCAACATGGTGTCCGCCGCCGTCAAGCAGAAGAGCGCCTTTGCCCCTGTCGTGCGACCCCAGAACTCCCCTCCGCCCACGTGCACCAGCGCTAATAACAGCCTGCAAGGTAAGCTGCCAAACAGGTAGCCACCTAGCATTTATTGACATGGTATCTAATGAATCTAGAGCTACTGTTTTTAGTGTCATTATGCAGAAAAAGTATACTTCCCAGATAACGTTACTGTCTGTACCTCTTCAAGCTGTCTGCTCTTCTTTACCTCCTTATGATAACAGTTTCTCACTTTTACTCCCACTTCTTCCTCCAATTTTCCTTTTCTTCCTCCACTTCACTCCCTGTTATTCCTTTCTCTACCCTCCTTGAACCCCTCCACTCTCCTTCCTCACTGTAGATCAGTCTTTTGTGGACTCTAGCAAGTACTCATCAGCCAACTCTCTGCAGGGCCTGGCCTTCTCCTGAAGTACGTTATCCCTCTCTTTAATTTCTTTGTTTCTTTCTACGCCACGTTATCCCACACCACTCATTTGCACCACCAGCTCATCCTGCCCTACCCATCCTTCTCTTTTCTGTTTTTATTGGTCACTCTTGACTTGTCAGAGAGACAGCATGCCATGCCATATGTGTTCCATTTCCTGTTTTCACTTCCTGCTTCCTGCCTGTGCTCCAGTGGGTGTCTTTGTAGGGAGGTGGTAGGGGGTGGGGGGTTGTTGGGCCACTACAGGTCATTCTATTCTCTCATTTCCATCTAATGTAGTGCAAGGTCTGTTCGTCTAGGCAGGATGTTGTATGGTGTTGAGATCCTGAGAGAGAGAAATGATGGATGGGAATCTTTATCAGAGCCTCAAGCTAAGCACTTCCTCGCTTCCTCTGTTGGCGTTGATGAGCGCTGACCATGGTGACCCAAAGGCCATTGGCCACTGCGCGCTGATCACACTGACACACACATGCACGCACACACACACAGCCAGAGACACTTAGGAAATAACCAGGGAATTAGTGGATTGAAGAGAGAGGGGAATCAATAGGGAGCCAATATGTTATATGAAAGATTCCTCACTGTGATGGCTGGGGGGGTGGGGGGTGAAGATGTGGGAGCTAGTGAAAGGCAGAGCATAATATAAGAAGGTAAAAATGTGAATAAAGCTCCCTATGAAAGGCACATGGATTCCATTTCCATGTTCCAAGTGTTGAGGGTAATTTCATCACTTCTGTCATCCCACGTCACTGCGCCTCTCTCTCATGTTTGAATTATGCTCCATGATGCACAATTGGCTTACACAATGTAACTGCTAACAATTAACAGTGGCAGCTCTTGCATGAAGCTATTCAGAAAGACTGCGAAAACTTGAATGATGTTGTCGGTGCGCGCCAAGTTAGCAGCGCGGCAGAGAAAAATGTTTTGATTTTAGGGCCTCGGAATGAAGAGATAATGAGCGAGAGTCGTCTTTGTTCGCCAGATGCTGGAGCACATTTCTGTTAAGTGACTGTTGTGATGACAGATGAAACCCAGCAATCACATGACTGACCTCTCTCTCTCTCTCTCTCTCTCTCTCTCTCTCTCTCTCTCTCTCTCTTTCTTTCTTTCTTTCTTCCTTTCTACCTCCCCCTCTTTTCCCACAAAGCAGCGATTCCCGGGATGATCGTTCCACCCATGTAGAGGATCTGGGATAGCTGGAGATTTGGGAATGTTGAGAGGAAAAGACACAGTAGCAGAGTCTGGCGAGTCTCTGTTATGCTCCGGAGCTGAACTGAAGGAAGTCAAGATAAGACGCAGGACTCTGTTAAACTCAGGCCTTTCCATTGGGATTTCATCTGGAGGGATAGGGGAGGAGAAAAAAGGAACAATATGAACCTTTGTGATGTTATTTCCCTCTTGGTTGAATTAGTGTAGCTTCTCTGACACCGCGTTGGATGGAGTGTATAGAGACTGATAGTTTACCCACAGTGTGACACTGACCTCATGAAAAGAGCATTTATTTATCTTTATGTTTATGCCTGTATGGTTTGGGTTTGATTGCTGGAGGCCCCATGCCGTCTTGCAATCCGTAACTCGCACAAACAACAGTGAAGTGTTGGTTTGGCCATGAAGTTTACGTAACCTCTGTCACAATAGGAGATGCTTTCCTTAGCTCAGCCTGCTTGCTAAAACCACATAACAACACACTGGCCAAATGGAACTAAGGTCAACAACACAAAAAAAAACAAAGAAATACAGAAAAGAACAATATCAACCTTCAATTTTGCTGCTAATTATCCCATGAATCTAAAAGTGGAATGACAAAATCGCCCTATGCTAATTCAATGTCAGAAAACATGCCTTTCTTTTTTTTTTTTTTCTTTGTTTGGTTTGTTTGTTTGAATTTTAATAAAACTGTGAGGATTGAGCTGTTTGCAATATGCTTTTATGCTTGTCATGTGAAGAAAAGGTGATGATTTAGCCAAAATTGACATCTTGTCGGAGATTTTAGTGAAGACTTGAAAAGCCAGAGGATGTGTGTGTCCAGCCAGCACTGTACTGAAGGAGTCTAGCAAATATCATATTAGAATAAATGCGTGATTATATGTGATATATTTTTGTATATAAAAAAAGTTGAATTTTTCATTTGACATCTCTTTTCTTTTTGCGATAGCTATAGTTTGAAATGTAAACATTAAATGTCTTAAGGCAGCTTCTCAGTACAGAAGATAGATTTACTGTGTGTTGTCAATATCTCATCTGCTAAACATGAGAAACATGGATTTGGATACAAAAAGGGGATTCCTGTAAAATATCCTATAAATAATGTATTTATCCCTTGTATTTGTACATTGCCTCTCACCCTCGTTTAGTTGTGCTGTGTAAGTTTAATACAGTAAGTGAACATATTTCACAGTGTTTTGTTTCATTATTTACTGTTGTCTCTCACTATTTAAATGTGACTTTTTTATCTTTTTTTTTGTTTTTGTATGTTGATTGTTTTGCATTGGTATACCATGCTTCCATTTGTTGATTCAAAAACATGCCATTGTCTATTTTTGTATTATTTGTAAGTTAATAAAAAAAATCTTTTTTTTCCTTATGAAAATGTTTATTGTATGGCAAAAAAGTAGCATCTTATTCAGAGTATTTGGTTGAAGTAGATTTTTTAAGAATATATACACACATTAATATATACTGTAAATCTATATCTTTTTGTTTGAACTCTTTGAGGCTTTCAGATTGATACTGTTCTTGAACTGATAATATGCATGGGTTCTTTCTTTTTTTTGTGCGTGGAAACCAAGAGAACTAAGAAATTGCTCTGTTTTTCTTTCTTTGAGTTCCTCTTTTTTCCCCCTCTGTTCTGTTTCTTTTCCTACGTTATTTATGCCTGCTTACATACTGTATCTATATACTCTCTTTTTTTCTGTCACTGTAATCTTTACCAGCAGTCTAGATGCCTTAACAATGCAAACCCATTCTTCATTCAATCACGTGTACAGTTTTCTACCCTCACCACAATTGTCTATTGCCACAGAGGAATTCATGGGAACTTGGGGACAAAGCACAAACCCACTCTGTTTGGTGGTGAAGCCAGACTAGAATACAAAGAGCCATAATTCAACAATCAAACACACCCCGATGTACTATAATACTACAGCAATGGCACGCTTTGAAGGACAGTCGACACTGAGAGGCCCGTCTCAGCTGTGCTCATTGCACTTTAGTGTTCACAGAAACACTTTGTCTCTCTTTTTTTTTTTTGCGATTAATGAAATAATTTCAACTGCATGATGGTAATATTTCTCATTAACCACAGCAGCAACACACAACAGTGTGACATCACAGAGCTCTTTTAATTGTAGTAGTACAAAGGGGCGCACAGTGAAGACAAGCACTGTCACAGCACAAGTTTAATCTGACACATGGAGTCGTAGGTCTGACTCCAGTATGTGACAGTCGATCCCCCAGTCCTTCTTTCCCTGTATTAGCCTTTGGACAATACAGCTTCATTACAAGCTAAACAGAACAAGAACAAGTGAGGAAATATGAAAGGGAACTTCTTGGCCCCTCAGCCATTTCTGTAGTCTTCTCTTTGTGTCTGCTGTGTGTCTTCAAGCTGTTGCTGGACAGAGAATAGGGCTTTTCTCTCTGCTTTTCTTTTCTAGAGCCTGGTTTTGTTAAGTGGGTAGAAAGGACCGTTTTAACAGAGGCGCCTGCTGACAGACGAGTGTTTTTCAGGCACTTGTGTGCCTGTGCTGGTCGGGGCTGGGGCGGGAGGGGCCGCACCATATCTGTTTCAAATGAACTACAGAGGTCTGTTGTCATACAATGGCTTCTTTGTAAGCAAAGTTCCATCCTGATTATGAATATTGGTAATGGGTGACAAAGTTTTGTATTTAGGTAACAAACAACAAAAAAAGATGCAAACCAAATAGCTGGTGTCTATTTTTTCCTCTGTTTTGTCTTTGACTGCAAATACACTGAACAGCTCTATGATATAAGGGAAGAAAAAAATTCTACTGTATAGATTGTTATTGTTTTTGATGAAGATTGAGCTGTAAGATAACTTTTGGACTCTCACAATGTTGAATTAAAGTTACCTCTTGTCTGTGACTTTGTCAGTCGTCATTTTGTTATTTTAAAATATGCAGCATTTCGGATTCCTGTGACACGATCAGCAAACATAAAGTTCGGTTCACTCAACTCGTGAAAGATCGATTTTTGTGGGTTTCTTCTTTCATCTGACTGAAAACCTCATCTCCAAACAGCTGACAGGCGGTCAACTAAGAATAGAGGAGAACTGGCCAAGACTAATTCCACAGGTCAGAAACAGGCCTGCACAACCCCCCACCCCCCCGCTAGGCTCCTTTCTCTAATGAATCTAATTCATTAATGCATTACTGATGGCATGGTGAACATGGTTAGCCTGACAAGTTTCCTCCTAAACATATTAGTTAATGATGATTCCAAGGTTATTAATTGGCAATGCACCAGCCCACCATAATTGAGTCATCATTTGCATACCCGGTCATCAGCAGAAAATTAATTTATTTTTTATTTTTTGCATATCTAATTTAGGGGCCGTGATTGGATTAGCTTGTGAAAACAGCAAATCCCAGGTTTCTGCTGACCTCAAAGTGTTCCAGGGTCTCCACGGTAACTGGAGGCTTCCGTAACGCTAAGAGGGGAGTGTGAGACGACCTGGAAGTACTGATGAAATAAGGACTTGTAAACACTGTGTGTGTGCTTGTGTGTGTTTGCCGCCTTAATTGCCCATAGGTCCGTAACTGCACTGGGCTTTTTATCCCATACATCTAATAACAGAGTTGATAGTTTGCTGACAAACAGTAAAGTGGGTTGTAGTGTGCACGATTTAGCAGTAAGAGGTGGGATATTGAATTATGGAGGTTACACACTCAGTGCTGGGGAAAATGAGTCCTGGAGCCTAATGTTTTTGATTAGCGAGCCGAGCACCGCTGCCGTGTTGCACTGCGCGGCTCCAGGGATTCCGCTTCCCCCCAAACACGCACACATTCAAACACACACACACACACACACACACACACACACACATTCATAAATCATAAATACACACAGACAAAAGGTGAACCCATTTTGCTCTTTATTTCCAGCAGCTTTTCAGGCCCAGATAGACTGGTCAGTGTGGGAGGAGGACAATAGGAGTGGGAGGCCGAGGGCAGCGTGGAGCCAGTAGACCTCAGCCCTCTGGAGACATAACATTAAAGACGCTATTCCTGGAGAACTACACTCCACTGGATGCAGCCGGCAGAGCCTTCACACATCAAGAGAGGTGCTGTTCGCGAGCTTCTGTGCTACTAGTATCCTAATGAAATATATTAATGCACATATTCCTCAACATCTCGCTCTCCTCCTCCTTCTTTTTCTCATTCTCCTGCCTGCATGGACACATGAAGAGAGGAAGAGCGGAGAGGCGTATTTGAAAGAAAAACAGGAGTCCCCATGGGGATCCCGGATAAAGAAAGGAAAGAAATGGAAAGGAGAGAGGATGGGAGTGTGGGGAGGAAGGGGAGGGGTGGTATTCAGAATGGAGGCAGACCTAGACAGTGAGCAAAAGACAAGGAGAGGAGGAATGCATATTAATAATATTCTATGTTGGAAAATAGTCACAATGGACATCATAGAGAGATGAAGAGAGGCAATGGGAAGTTCCATTCCTGGCCTTACTTAACGTCTGTGTGTGTGTGTGTGTGTGTGTGTGTGTGTATTCGCAGGTGCACACCAGCCGCCTTTCTGCATCTGTGCATGCACAAACACGCCTGCTGCCAGTAAGACAGAGCATATTTGAGTACATGCATACCTAGAATGAGCGTTCACTCACACTCAGGTTTGCGCTCTCGCTTACGAGGGTGTGTGGTCGTTTCCCACAGTAATTATCCCGGTGACTGTGGGTGTCTGTCTATGATCTGTGTGGTACCTGTCAGAGGGAGCCCGGCAGAGCCTATGCTTTATATTCCCTGTAATTGCTGCTGCTAATTTACTGTGCGTTGGCCTAATGAGTAGGAATGTGAGGGGCTGGGGTATGTAATGGATGTTAGAGAGATAGCGATAGAAAGATGGATTTCAACACTGCCGGCAGAGAGAGGGAGAGAAGGGGAGGAGGCCGGCGAACTGTGTGTGTTAAGCAAGCATGTAGAACACTTATCTTTATTGTTCTACTAAAATGAAAAAAAACAAAACACAAAAGATAAGCTATTTGCCCCCCCTCCTCTCCTACTTTCCGTCTCCCTCTCTTTCTCCCCCTCCATCCTCCCCTCAGCTGACAGTACAGTGGTGGCTGCAGCAAACACACTAGACAAGCTTTTTGTCATGTTGATTAATGATAAAAGCAAATCCATAAATAATATAGATTATTTATTCCATTTATTCACATGCTAATTAGAGCTGGAAGCAGATACCTCAGAGAGATTGCCTTTATTTATTTATTTATTTATTTTACTCTCATGTGTTCCAGTGCAGCCAGATAGACCAACTGACATTCAGACAGAGGCAGAGACAGTCACATATTAATGTCATTCACACTTTGAAGCACCAATGGTTATCTTGTGATGGGGACACGTCCACCCTTCATTTCTCCCTAATGAGGTCATGATAGAGGCCAGTGGTTTCAGCACACACACACACACACACACACACCCTCTGTTTTTACTCTCGGCGCGCTCTTGACGAGCGTTGGATTGACAGGGTCGTCTTTGATTGATGCACCGCGGTTCCTCCACATGTTCTACAGCTCAGTCATTTAATTATGTTTCCTAAGCATCATTAAGTACCATTATATGCTATCATATTCTAATGAGAGAGGTGGCCAGTCGCAGGACAAGCTAATTGGTGATTAATGTTGTGTATCAGTGAGAGACAATGCAAGATTGGCCATTTAATGACACAACACTGTATTTAAGTGCTGAATATGTAAAAAGACAAACAGAGGACGGGTGGGAGGGTGGGGGGGATTAGAGAAGTCGTGATTGAAATCAAAACAGATATTGGCTCTTATAGGTCTAATCTCTCACTTCTTGGCCTCGCACCCACCTGACTTTGTCCATCCCCTTTACACACACAAACACACACACACGCACACACACTTCCTGCATTATTCTGAATTGTTCACCTCTTAGCCGCATTACACACACTTACTCAGATAATGCTGGAAACCGTCTCCGCAGGCATAACTCACCTGCTCCTCGAGATTAACCACTAACTCAGTATTGATGCACTGCTTCACACGTACGTACGCACATGATAGCACACACACATACACAAAACACACAGACACAAACATCCTCATCTGGTATTGACATGCTGCGTGGCTGTAGGTGTTTCCATTTAAGGTCAGTCGATTGCCTTAAGTATGTAATGTTAGGAGGGGGGTCCGTAAACATGTCAAATTAGCAGTAATGAATGACCAGGCACCGGCAGGGGGAACTGTCAGGGTGCACGCCCAGGACAATACATTACCCTGAGTTATCCTAGTCTGCCCTCCTTGTAACACACACACACAAACTAGTGGGACCCATTCAGCGGTCACACTCTCTGCTTTAATGGGCTGTGTGGCTGATTGGTGTCCAAGAGATGAAAAAAACAAAACAAAAGAAAGACTTGAAACAAGAAGCAGAGACATTGCTAGAGTATGGAAAGTTCAGGGAGGAAAAAAATGTACTAAAAACAAAGCTGAAAGATTGACGGACGCAAACCAGGATGATAGAAAAAAAATTGAGAAAAAATGTATGAAAATAGATATAGAGATAGATAGAGGATGAAGCTAGAGGGAGAGAAAACAAACTGTGGTATTTATTTTTTTCTTCTCAGTGTTGAAACAGGAAAAGGACCTCTGGTTTAATAAACCATGAATCCTTTCACAGAGGGTTTGTATGTTATTCTTCGAGGGAAACCGATACGTGGGGAGGGAAGGGAAGACAGAGAGAGAGAGAAGCAGAGAGCAGTGGGGGCGAAAAAAAAAAGAGATGCTCTGCAACCATATGAATTTTGTTCTCCCTCTCACCAACACACACACACATACATACATACATACATACACACTCCTCTGCCTACTTCCAGGCTGTATGTTAGTTTTGGGTTAGAAGTGTGTGGGATAAGGGGGGGGGGGGGGGGGGGGGGG
>LKNJ01000452.1:184810-187787 GCA_002120245.1 Maccullochella peelii | reverse complement strand
GGGAATGAGCAAAAATGAGAACTAAAAGATATACTTCCCATCTGTGAATGATTAAATCCTTCTCCTGTTCCTCTCAGCATTTGACAGTTTGTGAAAATAACTCTGTAACGTATTCGCTCCACACAGAAAATCTTCAGCTCACCACAACAATGCATGTACATCAGTGTGTGGTGCATACACGAGCAGAATGAAACTGTCCGCTTGAATTCTTAAGCTTGATTTTACTGTATGCACTGTGGATACAGTGATAAATAAACATGTACACAAACATGAACCTACTGTCCCTGTATGTTGTCTCCTCGCCTCCCACCCTCCTCCCCTCTCCTCTCTCTCCCTCTCCTTCCTGTAACAAAGGTTACATTGATCATGTTTCTAAAAGAGACTCTGTATTTCCACATGGCCCTGCCTCTGATATGTTTTTCTTGGCAGGTTGGACTTCTACTTTTGTCATTCACTCAGCATATTTTAACAAATTAGAAACATTAGAAACCAGGATCGCGGCAATGTTTTGGTTTGGTTTCGAAACTCTTACAGTCCCTACAATTATATTTCAAAACACGGGTGAATTGTTTGACAGCCGAGCGGAATAAAACCCTAAAACAACTTTTTCATTAGAAACACATGCTCTCGCAATTAGAACCTAACATTATGTTAATGTGTGTTTGCTCTGGTCCATTTGTTGTCGTGTGAACGGTGACTGTGTGTGTGTGTGTGTGTGTGTGTGTGTGTGTGTCTGCGTGCACATATATGTGCTCTTATACGTGTGAGGGTGTGTAAGTGACTGTGTGGTTGCATGTTTGTGTGTGTGTGTGTGTGTGTGTGTGTCTGTGTGTGTAAGGGACAAAGGGACACAGTGCTCCACATAACAGCATTACAGATGGCTGTTGTGAGTGGTTGTGACAGTGAAAGCGAGTGAGTTCCCACTCCATACAGATGTACTCTGAGTGACCTTACAAACACAGTGGAACTAAAACAGGCCCCCTACCTCTCGCTCTCACTCTGGCATACACTGTCAATTCTCACTCAGCCCTTGCGGGGCACTAAAAGTTGTTTCCTGAGCCAGGAATACATCAAGGGCCAAGAATATATAAGCAGGGTGCAGGAGAGATGCATAGCTAGGGTCCAAGAAAGCATAACTTGGACTAAGTAAATACTGGACTGAAGGATTAGTAGCTTTTGCCACCTATAAAAGCAAGACAGATATGCCAGCCTGAGTTAACGACCACACGCTCTGACTTTACGCTGGATTGTTTTACCAAGGAGCTGCTGTGGACAAAGAGGACATTTCAACAAGTTCACTTTATGGAGGAAAAGTGGGAAAAACTAGAAATGACTTTACTTAGCTGAACAATCGCCCCCTTCCTTTCACTGACACTGACTGAGTTGGGAGGAGGGGTGAACTTCGTCTTTCACTTTATAAAAAAAGCAAGGCCCTGCCCAGAAGCCCAGCAATTTTTCTTTTGGACCATCCCCTTGAGTAAGAGAAATATTGCAGCAAACTACCCCCAATGTCCCAAATAATATAACATTACTACATTTGTACAATTCATTATACCACTGATAACTCAAATAATTCAAGATGGTTTAACCCAGTTTAAACTGTAACATGTTTAAGTGAAACACAGATTATACACATCAAAGTCGGTTTGTAGGTCTTAAGGAGTTCTACTGCGTAAGTGAAAAGAGTTGTATAAAGCCTTTTGTGGCTCGAGAGGGAGCAACGCAAAGTCCAATAAACTGACTCAAGCCACTTTCTCTACGAGTATAACACCCGAATCTCAGACCAAACTGTCAATGGTTGAGTTGCATTGTGGGTAATGTAGGCACGAGGTTTTGACAAGGAAGAAGAATGCATGGAATAAAAAAGACAATATCTCTGGTTCTGCTGCATCTACCCCTAACCCTAACCCTAACCCTGTCCATTGTGAGTTTGAGTCCAATGCTAAATCAGTGGAGTACTATATTAATGGAACGATCATTTTCATATAGCCACCGATTTCCAAAATTATGACAGGATTGTCAATTGTTGTCCTCTGCATATGGTCAAACACACCTTTATGAACTGAACACACAAAAGCAATGTTACTTTTTTTACTCATTAAATCTAACTAGGGACAATTGAAATAAAATATAAATCTGGAGTTTCCCCTACTCTTCCAAAAAATTATGACTACCCTCCCTTCAGCAAAAAGAAAACATATATAACCCTCCACACTTCTGACACCCCTAATAATTGTTGTACATTCCCTTGTTATGCCTGTCTCTTTTTCAAATACAAATACATTTTTAAAGAGTCTGTCTTGGAGCTTTACTCTTCTTTCTGTGATGTTGAAGCTGATTTTGATTTTTGTCTTTGCTTGCTCATTCTTCTATTCCTCCTCTGAGCCAGCTCTTTTCTGGTGGTGGATTGTGAAACAACAAGAATGTTTTTTATTCTCGTGCGGTCTCACCCACAACATTTGTTTCCCATTTGACAGATTTTGGAACAGAAAATCTTGGGAGAGAAAATGATGGTTGCATGATGGTTCAAAAATAAGCTCTTTACAAAAATCCTCCACCTATCCCTCAAATCTCTCCCCCGTTGCTCTGAGGCTCTCCCTCCTTTTCTTCCTTCACCGCCTCTCCTCTTTCTTCTGTTGGTTTAAGTCCAAACAAAGTCACCTCATCGTGTATTGTGGGAGAGATTGTAAAGTTTTCATTGAGCCCATGTGGAAGTGATTTGGCTGTAATCTCCAGTAATTGTGACTGTAACACAGAAACGGGCTGGAACAGATTGGCCTCATATTTTTCTTCAGGGTCACTATGGGCTTATCTCAATATTTAGCGTCTTGCCTGATTGAGTTATCATATCACATTTGCTGTTAAGAGCTGAGTGATGTCAACAAATGTAACCAGAGAGCACGAAATGTTGCTTTAAATCACAAAGAGGAAGGTTCCTGTTTGAAGAAAACGCACACATCAATGTCAGCGCGACCTG
>LKNJ01000452.1:157310-182310 GCA_002120245.1 Maccullochella peelii | reverse complement strand
TTGTGTTGTCAAAAAGATAGAGGGGGGAAAAGAACAAGCAGGTTCAAGTGTGTGAACGTGTGCAAGTGTGCAAATGTGAAAGTGCATGAGCTGCAGGAATGGGTGTGCAAATGTGCGTGGGTCTGAGCGTGTGTGTGTGTGTATTTGAAAATGAATGAGAGATAACCATCACAGGCAGCTGCCGTGGTGAAGAGAGACGACCAGCACCAGCTAGATGCTGCAGGGAAGTTGTCTTGAAAACAACATTGAATACTTGTTGATTCCATGGGTACCTACATCTATTACATATCATTGCAGAAATCAAAACATTTGTGAGAGCTTCAATTCCAAACTGTCTGTCATCTAGAAATTCACATCACAGTGCAGTGGTGGAAGAGGTATTCACATAATTTACTTACTACATCCTTGCAGCAAAATGTCCTTAAGTATTAAAAAGAAAAGTACTCATTGTGCAGAATGGCCCCATTCACGGTGTTATATTATTATATATACAGTATATTATAACACTGAATTATTATTACTGATGCATTAACATGTTAAGCAGCATTTTAAATGAAAATGCTATATTTTTCTTATTGTCAACAATCCCATGAAACAACCACAATCAACAATCAACAAAAGTAGCCAAAGCCTGATATATCTTATTCCTCTGTACTATAGAGCTCTATTGTTGTCCAAAAATGATCAAAAACAAATCAATGAGCCACACCGTTGCACTGGGTGACACGTTCCTTCATTACTATGAACATGTGCACTGTTATTTATTTCGAATCAATCCCACATACACCGTCCTGCTGCTGGAAATACTCAATAGAGCACCAAATATGTTTTAATCCCCCACTGAAAATAGTCCCCAACAAATGCAATGCATTTACTCCTGTTAGAGTAGCATTTGCAAAAAAACTCAAGTGCCCAGCTGTTGTAGGAAATTTCTTAGCCTGCTTAAAAAATTAAAATATATATTTTTTAAGACGTCTTCAATAGGAACTGATGGTCATGCATCTTCTCGTGGCATTTATTGACAACAAAAAACATCTAGAATAACCACTATACTACATGTTTTTACTCTTACTTTGTACTTAGCTGCCTTTGCTGCTATTAAACACACACCACTATGTTACTTCACTTGAGACAGTACTGCACTATTGGTTTAAGTGCAACACTGGTCATGGGTACTGTGTGTATATTGCTTGCCTTGTAATTTGGACTTTAATTGCTCTTGTATAGTTTCTATTTTTATTTCTATTCTTATGTTTATTTTAAATATTTGTAATGATCTATTCCTTACTATTTTATAGGCTTATGTTATGTTGTCTAATCTTATCTTATCTTATCATATCTTAATGCTGTCTTTAAGGATTCACTATGTTTAAAACAAGCTATGTTGTAAGATATGTCATCCGGTCATGTCTAAAGGCAAAAGGGTTTATAATGTTTCCGAGTGGCCACATTTAAAGGCAGCGCGAAAAGCCTTCCATCATAGCCTCCTCCTGCCTGGATCCCACTGGCTCCCCGACCTTTCTCCAAGAACGAAAGTATTTTTTGTGCGTCTTTGTCGTCTCGAAGTAATAAATTGTACAAACAGGGATAACAGTGCACAGTCTCTCCATGAAAAGTGATGTAGGACAGAAGTTAAAACCCTGCCTTTACTCGCACGCTTCCGCACACCTGGCTGTGTTTGATGGTTTTCCTATTTTGGAAAGTTACAAAAATTGATTGACACAGCACCCCCTATTCAAACATCGGAAAAGTGTCAGTAGAGGAGGTTTCAGACAATGTTGGATGATCCAGCAAGCACTTTATTTAAAGCAGACTGAGGCCCTTGTCTTTTAATGGTGCTCAAGATTGACTAATTTGACCTTTGTATACTGTTGGGCAGTTGAATCTATTATAATGCAAAGCTAATCATATGTTTTGTACATTCAGTCTTTATCAGCAAAGTAACTATAGCTGTCAGATACATGTAGTGGAATAAATAGTGCAATATTTATTTTTAAAATGTAGGGGAGTAGAATATAAAATGGAAATAGTCAAGTAAAATACATGTAATCCAAACTTAAGCACAGTACTTGAGAGAATGTACTTGGTTACTTTCCACCACTGCTGCAGTGTAGAGTGACTATTGTACTATGCTGCATTTCCTGTATGTGAGGAATGGTCAACTGTCCTTTCTGTAGAATAAACAAAGTATATCCTCTTCACTCAAGTTAAACACGACCCGAACGATGACATTGAGAGCCAGGCTGTTTGAGTAGGTGATGGTGGTGTGTGTGTGTGTGTGTGTGTGTGTGTGTGTGTGTGTGTGTGTATGGGTAGGGGGTGGGGCACAGGATCCTGCTGCTGGGTAACATCTCTGTCAGGACGGCTTTGCTCCATCACCACCCCGCTTCCATGCACACACACACGCACACACTCCATCAGCACCCGCTCAGGTCTCATCAGTCGCAGCGGAGCACATGTGGCCGGAGTATTCTAAACAAAGCTTTATAAAGAACTCAACTAAGATGGCCCGATGTGACAGTCGGGGTACTAATGACGCCTGGAGACCGCTAAATACGCCACTGACAGACCAACGGCCTGCATGCCATGCACACACACACATAACACACAAGTTTTTGTTTGGCATGCACCGACAAACTCTTGCAATCACTATGGCAGGGTGGAACACATGCTCGCAGTAGCAAACACACAGATGCACACAAACTGACACACACACCTTGTGCCCAAGGGCATCTGTCCGCAGCCTAAGAGCTCCCAACTGTTGAGGAAAAACAGCTCAATTAGCTCAGTGGAGGAACTAACGAAATACATCTATACATACACACACACACCACCCACACACAGGCACACACTCAGAATCGCATTGATCCTTTCCCAGTCTGTGGCTCTAATTGGTGTGTTGATGATACTGTGAGAGTGTGGGATCCTTCAGGCAACCATAGAATGACTTCCAGCTCTTTATTTCTCATTTAAAGTTGAAATACACCCACAAACCTTTCCCAGTCGCATGCTGCAAACTACATTCTACCTGCTATTTCTTTTGAGATTCTTTTCTTCTTGTGTCTGGGTTTAATCTAATTTTTTCTAGTATGTGATAATGCCATACCTGAGATCACTCCAGAATCACAAAAAGCAAAAAAATAATAAATAAATAAATCAGAGCATTGCAGTGCCATAAATATCTAATAGCTTGATGATTTTGTTGCTCCCAGTAGATTGAACAGTTGTAAAAACCATCTATCCATTATGTGCATGTCCATTAAAACTACGCACGCAAATGTTCAATGAGCACCTTCAATTCACATCTACACAAATGTGCGCACACACACATACACAAAATGTTACAGCACATTATTGAGAGCAAATGGGGTAGAGTTATTTCCATAAAGGGTCTCAGTGGGTCTCAAGGATCTCTACTCCCGCCAACTGGGAGCGATTTAGCGAAGCACACACTGGTATATTAGTAACTGAAGACGTCTGGGGACAAAGCTGCGCTCTCTAAAACCCTATCCCTCCACTGTGACCTCTAGAGCATTCACAACTGGGACTGGGAGGCACTCTCCATCTTTTGCCGTCTCTCTTTCGCTGACTATTTCAGTTTGTTCTCCTTTTCTCTTTGACTTTTGGTTCTCTCTTTTTTTTACTATCTTCTCTCTTTCTTGAGAGGAGGGTTATCTTTTTTTATCCATATATATATATATTATATTTTTTTCCCTTCTCTCTTTTCATTTCACCCATATTCTACCCTATTTTTCTACATTTCTCTCACTCTCTCTTATATCCATCCTCTGTCTCTCTTTCTCTTTCTCTCTCTCTCTCTTTTCCTCCACCCCCCTCCCTCCTTGGCCCCAGGGACGGACTGCTGATAGACTGTGTACACCAGCTGCCCAGGGGCTATTTTTAAGGAGCATTTGTCCTTCTCCTTCCCTCTGGAGACTGACTCAACCCAACAACATCTCGTCCACGCACACTCACATGTGCGCACAAACACACACGGGCATTAACACATGCACTCATTAGCCCATGAGCATGCATGCCCCACACTTTCTCTCTCACACACATCCTCCGTCCAAGGGCATTCTGTAAATGTAGGGGCAGCTTGTAGCGCCGTAGCCTACTGCTTAACTGCACAGGAGCCCAGGCGCTCCCCAGCCAGCCTCAGAGGGCTCATAAAGCTACCCTCCTCCCAGGGCCTGGCAAATACTCTCCCTTGTTCTAACTCTGCCTTACAATAGTTTGTAAAACAATACTCTAAAACATTGTTGCCGAGTATTGCGTCAGGCTGCTTTCATCACTAAACCTACAGCAGCCAATAGGGCTCCTTGAATAATGCATACAGGAAGTCCGAAGATTTGAGTTCCGTGGCACACTGCAACCTGCAGCTTAACACGGCTGTAGTCTTGTCTTATTTAACCCTGCTTTCCCATCATGTTGTACAAATATAAAATTGACAGAACAGACAGAATAGACCTATTTCACCTCAAGTCTAAAGTCTAAAAATACTGCAAAAAGAGTAGTTGAATTCGCAGAAACAGGGAGGAGGAAAATGTTATGAATAAGTCATTAGTCTCCTCACTGCTAAAACAATCCTGAAAAATTCAGAAATTATTTAAATTTTCATTTGTAACCTTGGTAATAATTGTAAAGGCATTTGTTAACAAGCTACTAAATTATGTTCAAAGCGTAAAATCTAGGCTGGGAACCTCACTTTTGTGTTGCGTTCAACCACCGCTGCTCAAAGCAAATGTAAAATGTAGAATCAATCCTCAAACAACTGCTCCAGCAACCTCGTTAAGACATTATTTACTTTCATCGTTAGCCAAGGAAGAGGACACTAAAAATCTGTCAGCAGCCTGAAACGCCTGCTCGAGTGTCTGAGCACTGTTTAATTGTGCCATTTATCAGCCAAAAAAAGCCTACACACTCATAAATAAACACAATGCCCGTGCGAAGGAATTATAAAAATGTCACGGCGAACCCACAAGTGAGGCCAGTGTTGATGCATATTAAGCGCTTTAGTCAGTGAAGGAGTGGAGCAAAAATATGATGGTTAATTTAAGAGTCATTAAAATTGTATGAATGTGCATTGCGCTTGCTTAGAGTGGGATTTTCTCTGATCGGTAACGAAGAGGGAGAAAGAGCAATACAAGCTGCCACACATTGTGGTCTATAAACTCACTGATTGATCATGGTAGAGGCAAGCAAACCTGAGAGGGAGGCCCAATCAATGTTTTTGAGACTGGCGAGTTAGTGTGTGTGCATGTGTGGGTGCAAGTATGTGTGTATTTGTGTGTACTTACATGCAAGTGTGCACTATTTTGTCTGTATATGTTTACAACCTTGCGAGTTTCATGCATATTGAAGTGCATGCTTGTGTGTGTGTCCGTGTGCGTGTGTTTGCAGGTGTGTGTGTGTGTGTGTGTGTCTGTGTGTGTGTGTGATTGTGTGCTTCCCTCATTTGAGGAAAGACAATGTTCTACATTCCACAGGGGAACATTCAGTCATTACCGAAGCAGGAACTCAAGCCTGGAGGCCACGGCTCTGCATGTAGTGTGAACAGATCGAGCTAGTCTCTCGCTGAGACGTGCTGTAGAACACACACTCCGCCATTACCAGTGCCCCGCAGTTCAAACCTCACTCCCACCTTATTTCAGCTGGGAAAAATAGGTAAAGTTGACAAAAACAAACAAGTACCTCACCGTGGCAGCTCTGATGTGAGGCCATCATTGGTTTAGGCGCAAACACTGAAATCAAGTATAAAGTGAGTGTTGAGGACATTTGTGAGGTGACGTAGATCTAGACAGCGTGAATTTTCTGTGAGTGTGAGGCTGAGCTCTTTGACCCTCCTCTGAGGGACATGTCAGCTCTGAAGCCCTCTGCTGCCCTCTGTTGGTGGCTGAACCTCATCCACCGTTCCCACACAGTGCAGGTATGGACATATGGCAGCTGTCTATCACTACATAACAGGTGTGTCATGTGATTCTTACTTCTCCCACTCTGCTTCCCTCCCTTTGTCAGTTTCCCTCCCGGCGTAAAGCAGACAAAGTATGGCTTGGGTTAATTTCCCCTGTTGCTTACAAACACAGGTCGTTAGCATGGCCCACAGGAAACTATTGTTCTCTCATAATAGATGGCAATCAGATGTATGGTCTGATAATGCCTGCTGTCACCTGGAGCGCCGTCTGTTTGCCCCTCTCTCATTCTCTTCCTCTATCACTATAGCTCTCTTTCCTTCTCAGTTTTCCCATGTGTTAAAGCACAAGGGCAGTTGCCGTGTGATGTACTCATACTTGCATATATATTGTACATTTCACAGTAATTTGTAGTTTTGTCTCCCCCTTTTCTCTTGTACTCTTAGCCACTAAATTAAGCATGACATATCTGGGTTGCGATAGCCCTATAACACAATAGTTAATGCCTCTATACAGCACTGAATCTCTTTTGATAACACAAATGCACACATATTGTGCACATACACACACACCAGCCCTAACACACACACACACACACACACACAAATCTTCCTTTTATAACCTCCATCTGTGCCTCTTTTAAAGAATTGCCTCTTTCTTTCTACATACATCCATGAACTTACTTCATTCCATTCAGCCACATTTGAGACCATTTTTTTTCTTGGTCCAGATTTCTTTCTGCATTTTCTGGCATCCTTCTAGTACCAGCAATGGGTTTCCAGGACCTGCAGTCATAAACATTGTTATAGACTTCCCACATGCTCACAGTATGGCACAATAGTGTTGATTTTGACTGACACCACTGGTGATGTGTAAAAAAAATATATGAATATTTACAGTATTAGTATTAGTCATGGTAAAAATTCCAGTCACATCACATACGTACGCTTAAACCACCCTTGATCTATAAACAGACTGAGAATGAAGGGCCTTGATTGGCTGAGAGAATGATTGACAGCTGAACGAGTGGAACCTTTGAATGTGAAACTCAAAGGAAAGATGGGAAGCGTGTTTGTGCAGGTCCCAAGGGGGGAAAAGCCTGGGTTTCACACACGCACGCATGCACACTCGTATACACACACACACACACACACACACACACACACACACACACACATTGTGATCTTGCTCTACTTTGGGCTGTGCTCCACATGAAAGCGTTGATGCTTCCTGCTGTTTGAGATGAGCTGTGTGTTGCGCTGCAATAGAACATACAGGTCTGTATATACATGTAGACGGACAGGTCGGTGAGGAGACCAGAACAGGTGAGATTGTATCCATCTACAGTACCTTGGCCTTTGTGGAAAATCTCTCTTTCTCCCCCTCCGCCTCATTTCCTCTTCCTCTCAACTTCTGTGTCTCTGTGTCTGTCTTTCCTGTCTTTTTATATTTCTTTTTCCTTCTCTTCTTCTTCTTCTTCTTTCTCTTTCCTTTTCGCCTTCTTCTTGTCCCCAGAGAGAAAAATGAATGAGTTTCATTCACATCTTCAGATACACTCAGGTAACACATAACAGCAAAATAACATTTTTCCATTCAGTTTTTAGCATGTGATTTGTTAATTCCTATCTTTATCAATCAAACATGGAGAACATTTTTCAGTTGTTTTATCTACAGATTGAAATTACATACAAAACATGCATAATTACAATCACATTTCTTTCTGTCAGCCTGCTCCTGACTCATCATTCCCTCAAAATAATATTTAATATAGAAAGTGAGTGTATCACCGTGTTCTACAAATGGCACTCCACAAATGTTGAGGCACTGTGCCCTTGACTATCCCCCTGCTGAAAGTAAGTCTTAGCCAATTAACAACGTCTTCCACTAGGTCTACATGCACACACACAAACACACATGCGCGTGCACTCACACACACCCAAACCTCTCTGCTCATGGGACTAAACCTCATTAACTGCTCTGAGACAGACACTCTCTCTTTAATCAATCCTTTTCTAAGACTGCGCGCACATGGAGGAACGGTGACAATACAACACAAGCACACACACAAACACACACACATATATGGAAAGAGAGAGAGAGAGAGAGAGAGAGAGAGCGAGAGAGAGAGGGGCTTAGATACATTCACACACAGATCTCCCAGAGAGAAAAACATGGTCATTTGCCAGGGTGATTCAACTCTAAAACACCCTAATTACATCGACAAAGCCACTTTGTTTTGGTGCTGGATAAAATGTGAATGATTTAGCATATTATTATTATGCCTCTGAAATATTAACCAACCCCGAGGGACTTTATCTGCTCTTTTAAATATATGCAAATTATTTTATTTTGGTTTGGTTTGTTTCCAGTGACTTTTGTGAATTGTGTTTGGATAATTAAATGAGTGCGTGCAGATGTAGAATCGCAGGCAATGCCTACACGATATGATGATCTGCCAGATTAGCATACAGAGTAGGAATGTTGCACCTCGACTGCTAATCGACTAACTTTTGTTTTCGCTTCAACCTTGACCTATTTGAAACATCCACCCAGTGTCTGGCCTTGGAGGGGGAATGTAAACACTGTTCCCTGACTTTTTAATTGATAAGACTCATTTGATATTGTCCTTCATTCCGAACACTTCTCATTTCGCTTGTGTCAGGCTCTTTCAATTATGACCACCCTCCTATCTCACTGTGCTTTTTCATACAGCTACACCGGATTTATGTCGCACTGGAGATGTACTACAACAGGCACTGTGGATCTGCACTGACTTAGCACTCTTAGCATTGCCAGATTAGTGGGTGAAACAGCCCACTTCTGTGTGAACCAGGTACAATTACCTCCTATCCGAGGTTGAGAAGTTCTTTCAAATGACGTAGTGGACCTGGAACAGTTGATGTGCAGAGCGCCAACATTTCAGCTCTGTCTTACTTCACTGATTGCCTTGTGAATCCCTGATGGGTTCCGCTTGGTACATAATCATTTCCCTAACATGGGATAATTTGATTCTATTACTCTAACAACAGCGCAAACAAATTGCCTACGTAATTTATTGTGCCAATAATAGCAAAAACAGATGTGGTAATGGTACTGCGGCTTTCCAACCTCACATTTACATGGACTTGAACCAAACTGGATGTAATCGTTAAAATACATTTGTGAACACACGGCCTCACGTTTACTTGAAGCATTTTCTCTGTCCACACATGCAGAATTATGGTTTGGCAAAGTGGTGATCTGCAGCCTCCGTTTCTTAATTCTTGCACCCACACAGCTCCGGCTCTTTTTTTCACAACTTCCCCTCAGCTTTTCCACAGCTTTCTCTCTGCTTATCGGCATGATTTCCTGTCAGGAGGGTCAAGACACAAACAGCATCCATGTATCTCCTCAGTTGTATTATCTTTGCTAATACTGCATTTCTCTACCCCTGCAGTATCTCACTGGCCCTCTCCTGTGCTCTCCCCTGTACGCTCTACCTCTCCATTCACTGGTGTTCCATATGCCCTCTAAAGCCCTCTGCTCTGTCCCATTTCTCCCATTGCCTCGGGTCCTTTTTGACACCCCTGGCATGTTAATGGGCCAATCAGAGACACTGTCCTTGAGAATCTCACTTTGGCTCATTTTCATACACCCCCCCCCACCTCTCAGATTTATAACCTCTGCTGCTTACAGCTCCAGATGTTTTGTTCTGGTTTTTACTCTCTGTAATTGCTAATTCAATCTGGTTGTAAAGGAGCAGATGCTCTCAGGACTTGAGCATACCTGTGTGGGTTTCTCTGCGTGTATGTGTAATGCTTTCTCACCTATGTACAAAGCAACAGGATTTATACCATGACTCATAAACATAAGCCTTCACAATTACACCAAGCTCATTTCCTCGTGTAGGGGAATAACACAACAGCAGTTTTAACTTGCAAAGTATTGCACACTGGCATCAACTTCCATTATACACTGAATTACTGTCTCCCTTAAACCACTGCCGCTGAGGTTTGCTGGTTTATCAGGACTGACATTTGGCTTAGGAGGTCTAAACTTTGGTGGGAGCCTCTCTCATCAGCCCTCCTTGTACTTTTTTTTTTATCATCTTCCATCCTTTTTCTCACCAGGGAAAGTGGCAATTCGGTCCGGTTTAGAGAGAAAAATAAACAGGCCGGTTATCCACAGGAATGTGAATGCTACTTTAGTTCCATTAGGAACATCTGTGTGTGTGGTTTTAGATCACAGCGGGTTGTCGGTACGACTTTGAACATGTGACAAGTGGCCTCATTGTTTTAGCATATTCAATACCTACATAGTGTGCCAGATATGGTCTGTACACTTGCACACAATCTATGCTGTACATATTTACTACACATTTACGTGAAAGCATGCACACACATAAATGCACACACATCAGTCCTTGCTCACATGCCCACACACGCACGCACCACAGTGGACCTGTCATGTGTCATGGAGACAGGGGTCAGATACTGTGTGATGTGTGTGGGGGTTATATCGCTTGGGAAAAGGACTAAAGATCTTACTGAGGGTGCAAGAGGGCCAACAATAACAGCCTGAAATATAACAGCAGCGAAAGAACCCTCGCGCTGACAGGAGGAAAGCTGGGCCCCAGCGAGTGACTCCACAGATCAGAACCTCTTCTGCAGACACAAAGATGGGCGGGAACGTTAATTCGTAGCTAATGTGCAAAACAAAGAACATTGTTTTCTAATGACATTGTAAAACTGCAAAGAAAAAAACGCACAGAGTGTTTCAAGAGATTGGAAGCACATGTTTGTGGAGAAGGAATAATAGCAGAGTTGTAAAAGGGGAGTCTTTTTTGTGCACATTCCCAAGTCGGGATGATGTTCTGACCACATTTGTCATGGGAACTTGCCATGTAAACACACAGCCTCGACCCCCAGTGGTCGCACTGACTGACACACACACTCACATGTGCACAGACATAGAACATGCTCACCCCTGTGCAATCCTCAGCAGTCTCCAGTACCAGAAAAGTCAGAGTGCCCCCTAGTGCTACTTCTGTTACAATTGCATCATGTTTATCTGGCTTACTTATTCATCTCCTTCAACTCAAAAGTTGTTAGTGACAACTTGGTCTCGGTAGACCAAATTGATGATCAACCGAAGAGCAAGATGATGAATGGAACCTGGTTATAAAATATGAAACATCAAGGAAAGGCTGACATTTTTTTTCCATATCCAAAGAGAGAATATGGGTCTACAAGACATTTCTTACAGATAATGTTTTTGCCTCTCTCTTTCTGAAAATTAAAACTCTCCAAAAAACAACTCCAAAGCTTGCTTTGACAGCACAATTTAACTGCATAATTTTATATATATACATTTTCATATTGCTAGAGATCAGATTTCTACCACTGAGACTTCTGCCAGCTCAGTTTTTTCCGTAGACCGCATAGCACCATACTGTATTTAAAAGAAAGACTCAACCCTGCATACACACACATGCATCCTATACATCAGTGTGCAGAATTCTGATCTTTAAGGATTCAAGGGTTTTTCAATTAAAGCTTTGATTGAATACTTTGCCATCCTCAGCACTCACAAATACACACACATTGTTGACAGAGAGTGTCTTGAGCAACATCATTTACCACTTAGGCCCCTCCCCAAGGACCGTGCCATTCTTAATGCGTGGCAGATAGGTTGATAGCTCTGGTTTCTGTCGAGAAGTGCATGTCAATCAACAGCTCGCGTCAACGTCACTGAGGCAAAGTGTTTCTGAAAGATCTTTTTACTGAGTGCCTTTCCATCCATCCTCCTCCAGCCCACACGCTCACACAAAAAACACACTCACACATGCACAAACACACACACACAGCCATTTCCATCTCAGCAATCACTTCTCCTAGAGTTCTCCTCTTCGGACGTGTAACAGTAATTGAGGTTGCTCCCTTGGGTGCGGTGCATTCTGGGCCGTTAAGTGCTGTTTCTTGTTGTTTTTTTCTCAAATGGGTTGTATTTTGGCTATTGTGTTGTTTCTTCCTGCTCTCCTATAGACGTGTAAGCAGTGGGCCATATTTACACGTATCATTAGAGAATAGAGACCCTGTCAAATGTAGGGCATCTGAGGGCTCATCTTGCCCACTGGAATATCAATCAATACGACAAAGAGTCTTAATATGTTTTGTATACGCCCAGTCACAGGAGAATCAAAAAAATATAGATTTCAAGAAAGGACTACTGCCAGTCATTTAATTCTTCCTTTACAAACATTTACAATGGAACACCAATTTTTTTTCTTACTCATAAGCCGACCCTGTCTATTCAAGATGACACTCAGTGAGCCAAGGTTGTTCACTTGCTATGCTGACCTTCCTGCTCACCACATCAGGCCTGGCTTGGGTACACCCTGTGACCTTTCTGTGTGTTGATGACGCTGTCTGTCCAGAAGAGGGAGTGATTGATCTGGATTGACACAAACAGCCAGTGCCCTGCCTGGCCTGTCACACAGCATCACTGGGTCATTGTAGCATGCCTGAATGCCAGATGAGGAGGGATGGAGAACACACAGGGTGGTGACCTGCTGATGATGATGATGTAGGCTACAGTTTTGGGGAAGCTGGAACACATTTGGACAAAAAGGACAGGTAGAGCACAATTACCAGTGAGCAGTGAAAGCCAAATAATCAAAATTCAAAATGGAAACAAATAATAAATTGAGAACAAAACATGAGAAATGTGTCTGTTCTTAATAAGCCCAACCAATACTATATTTTTAAGGCAGATACAGATATTGATAGTTGAGAGTTTAAAAAGGCCTGACAACATATCTACTGATATTACTTTCCTATATAAACACATAACACACATTTTTGATAAGGCTCCATTAATTTTTTTGGTTTTGTTTTCTTTTCTTTAAAAAAATACAAAAAGCAAACAAACAAAAAAACAGGAAACTTTGAAATATAAACTTGTCAGCGCTCTCTCATGGACATTCTATGTAATGTCATTACCCTTTTGAAACTACCTCAAATATATCCTTGGCATTTCTGTGCTGCAATTTCTTGTTACTTATTGACCGGCATTTACATAAATTATAAATGTAATATACCTGCAATATTATAATATCGAATAGCATTCACACCCTACTGGATAAATGGTAATGCATCACCAACATGCATATAAACCACAATACCTGTATTGTCTGGTCAAGATCTATGCAAAGCCACATTTTGACTGCCTCTTGGCCTAGAGACAGGTAATGCTGCTGGACTACTTTCTTCTGACCAGGTCCCATGGTATTGATTTTATAATAGGATATTTTGTACTGGTCTCTCAGGATATTTCACTTTTTTAATCATTAAAATGTTTTTTAATCCATTTGAACCCCAGGTGCCCATGATGGGATTGCAGGGGTTCCAGGGAAATTAATAACAGTTTAATATATTCCTAGGGCAACTGTTTTTCTCTATTTCTATATTGTTTTTACCTCCCCACAATGGATTATAATTGTACCAAGTTGATAGCTGTTTCTTTATCCATTTAAAAAGGTTAATGTACTTACGGTACTAATGGTGGTGCCTGAACAGTTATTAGAAACTACAACTCCAATGCTGCTTTACGCAATTTTGATGACGTTACAGGGGCATTTCCCGTAGTAACCTTTCCAGTCTGTCTGGTGGTGCGTTTGCGCCTCCTGTCTTGAAAGAGAGGTGAAGAAGAGTTTACTTTCCAGAGTTTAAGGTTTGGTTTCGGTGTTCGTCTGGAGTTAAGGGTTTTGCCGAGGCAGAAAGCCCCTTTTCACGGAGCCAAGATGATGAACATGTGGAAGGTTAGGGAGTTGGTTGACAAAGCGTAAGTATCTCCAAACTACATTACGTCTATTTCGTGCTATTTGTGCCTGTGGTTTACCTGTTTGAAAGAGACACGTAGGCCTACCCAAAACTTTGACGTCACGTCACTCTAACAAGTTAGCTAGCCAGCCTGTATGCTACTAGGGAGTTAGTTAGCTGACTTTGACAAATGCTATTTGCCTTAAGTATGAATACCCCTTCTTTGTCACAGTTATTTTGCCTGGTCTTCGGTTAGTGTGAGATAACATTGTTATGAGATCACAAAGCTTGTTGTTTGTGCGATTTCTCCGACAGCCCAAGCTAACGCACTTAGCTAACAAGCTAGCGAATTGTGTAGCCTCCTGGATAGATAGCTAGCTGACTAGGCTAGCCAGCTAAGCTTGTTTGACAGCTCCTGGGCTGAAAAAAACAGTTGTGAATGTTTACATGTATACTTTAACGAACATATCGTCCTAACGTTGCTTGGCTGCCACTGTCTGGAAATGTTTTTAAAACTTAATTCAGTGTTGAAATGCGTTACTCTCAGGTATGATTGTTATGACACTTGTAGCTAAGTTACACTTAACCTTACAGTGCCTATACTGTAAATTAAGTTAATTGTTAAACTTTAAGTTACACCGCATGGCTGGATCACTTCACAGCCGAATTATTATGTTTGTCTTTAACCCTAGATTGTTTACCAAGTGGAAGAAGTTAGTCAGCCAACACAAACTAAGACCCGAAGATGTCAAAATGTCTAACGTTATACCTCATAATACAGGAATATATCAAAGCCTTTTTTTTTTTGCAGATATTAATTTAACGATTGCTGCAGCAACCCGTATAAACCCGTTAATCCAATCTACGATATGTAGCAATCTTATCAAATATGGTTGTTAAATCACCAAACATGGAAAAGCTGTCATTTTATTGTGATACATAACACCAAAAAACGAGGTAAACAACAGTGCCTCAACAGAGCACTTATTAATCAATGACCAGTGATCCTGCAGTGTTTTGCAACTTGTATGTGCATGTAATGTATTTGAGTCCTTGTTGCTTGTGCACTATGCTTTGCATAGTTTGATGCTTGTCAGTTCAAGCCTGAACGACCAGCTGCAGTAATTTAGTACCAGAAATGATCTACCAGCCAGCACTGAACTTGGGCAAACACCTTGTGGGTTGTGTGTCTTTTGTTCTGCTTTGGACTCTGGCTTACTTTTAGCTGCTGACTAAGTAAGCATGCTGTCCTGTATTGTAGGGCTGTGGTGGGCTATTGCACAATTTTTCCTCCCTTCAAAGGTTCAATGGCTAATTTTGCAGACCCAGACAATAGCATGTTCTTAAGTCCATCCAAGACTGCATTCCTGCTGAATTCACTTGTCTCCCGGGAGTGTGACCTCCTTGAACATGAGTTACTTTCATGAGAGAGAGACAGAGAGAGGGGGGAAGGCAGACCAAGAGAGAGAAAGAAGGAAAGGTGCAAGTTTCAAAGATTAAAGGGAAGGAAGTTTGTATGTTGGTTTTCCTCCTGTTTTCTTTGAAATCGAGGGTGATGATGATGTGTTTTGTGACATTCAGAAATGGCCACTTTTTGTACTGACACAAATTAAAAATGATTTTCAAAATAATTATATGATTAAGAGGACTTTTTTTTGCTGTGGCAGGATATGCAAGCAAATGTTTTATCCTGTTTTCAGTGGGTCTTGCAATGAATGAAAGCAACATGTATTATATGAAGGATAAAATGCAATTGGGTTCATGAGTAACTGCAAGGGAACTTTTTGACAGATATATCACTAGAGCAGTCTAACAGAAATCTGCATGATAGTGTGTCACTGTGAGAAAGAATCACAACTTCCGTTTTATCTGGCTGATATCTAGGACAGGGCCACCAATGTAAGGAGATAAGATGTTGCATCGCTACATCATATCCTCTTGTGTTTTGCACGTCATTCGTACAAACATGAAGCATTGTGCAGTGTCGGTAACATAGCACACAAAATAATTAGAAAGAGACTCCTCAAAACTAAATGAAACCTGAAGAAAAACATGATGGCCGCTTTCTGAAATACAGATTAAGTCTATTCCAGGACTGAACCAAGCGTAATATGAAGAATATCACCATAGGAATTTAGTTTGATACAGGATATGGCTTGGTGTCTGTCTAGAATCTCCCAGCACATAAAGTTACTGTAACCCACAGTCCAACATGGAGGCGGATTTTAATCGGCTGTGAAAAAACACCTGGCATGGTCATTTTCAAATAATTTTGTTGGCATAGACTAAATTTTACAAATGAGAGTATTTGGCAGGGTGGTAACCATAACCTGCAGCTTGGAGTAGTAATACAGCCAGAACCACAGAGAGGGTGTATCTTTTCCACCCATCAAATCAATGCTGCTCTTTCAGGCCCTGTACATTTTAATGCTGATGTGGCAGCAGTGAGGGAGGAATGAGGAGATGCAGGGTTCAGATGTTTTGCCTCTCAATACTTTTGGCTAAAGCTGTGACAGGGCTCACTTAATGATCTGGAATAAGATGCCTGTTTGCACCTAAGCCACTGGACATGGAAAACGACTTGGCTGGCTATATGTTACACATAGTCTTAGGGCAACGCAGTGGAAGTCGATACACTGTTCCCCATGCAGCGTGCATTGCAAGAATTGGCCAGATAACCAGTTTATCAAGTTATTTCTGGATAGATATCCGATAACATATCTGTCAAATCTCTTTTCACAAATCAGGAATAGTCAAATTGAGATTCAAAATCTCTTCTACAAAGGTGTCCTTTTTTTGTATACCATATAAATATAGAAGCCCAATGATTTCGCAAACAAGCTCTCTATTAACCTATTAACCAGAGATTACAAGAGAGCCGCCATTTGTAGTGTTGGTTTCTTCCCATTTGAGCTCCTTTTGCCATTTTGCCCTTGTTTTTGGTTAGACAACAAGTGGTTAGATTCAGAGCATACACACAAGCACTCCCTATTGTCCCATTGTAATTTTAGCCTCTAAAAGGACAAGTGTATGGGTGTGGCTGTAATGAGAGTACATTTTCTCTATTATCACCCATGTTGTTGGTTTAAATGGAGATCACATATTTTGAACTGAAATGCCAAATGACATGTACAATACTTCACATAGGCAAGATTAATGAAATTATGTTTCTATTCATGTACATTTTTTTTTATCCTACTGTGTAGAACCAACGTGGTGATGAACTACTCAGAGGTGGAGTCTAAAGTCAGAGAGGCCACCAATGACGACCCCTGGGGACCATCAGGACAGCTGATGAGTGAAATCTCTAGGTAAGGACAACACATCCTGCTGAAAAGCACCAAGGATATTTGTAAATAAAAGTCAAACAGCAGAAAGCTTGCCTTAAAACCCAACTGCAGGACCCTTGTTTAGAGCTCAGGAATCCTCCATTTCGACCGACGACCACAGGAACCTATGTTAAGTTTTGGTTTTCGGGCCCTGCCCACAAAAGTTCCTGTTTCCAAGGTAGTATTTTTGCTAGGCAGAAACTACTCTACTATTGTAGGCAATACTGAACACAAGCCTCACAACTGCTACAGCATGTGTACAGCATTCATTAACACTGCTGCAATCACTGGTTGTAGTGTCAGTATTAGGGCAGATATGGGAAAATGTTTCTGTAGTAATTGACATTTAAATGCTAATTATGTAGCCGACTAGAGACAGAGTGAAAGAAACTAAGCTGAGGCTGAAACTTAACCTTGCAATTGTTTTATTGTAGTTACATACTTAAGCAGGAAGAAGAGCCTTGCTACTTTGGAAATAGTCCTGACCTTTTAGGTGTTTTTTCAGACTCCCTTTCCACCTCTGCACGTGTTTTTCCATACATTAACATACAATCGCACAGCAGTAAATTACAAACAACAAGACAATGACCTGAACCTCCTCTAAATTTACAGTGTTGTCTTGTTGCATGTAAATTGGCATACAAATGGATGTCACTTTTTGATCTGTTATTGGTCTGATTTGCCTAATCCTTGCAGTTCTTGGGATGCAGTGGATACACAAACACAAAGGTCTAAGCAGTCATGGCTGTCATGCATTGTAAATTAAAACTTTCTTCAGTAAAAGTACAACATCTTTCTCTTTCTTCTCTGAATGTTTCTGTAATCAGAGCCACCTTCATGTACGAGCACTTCCCAGAAGTAATGAACATGCTGTGGGCTCGCATGCTGAGGGATAACAAGAAGAACTGGAGGAGAGTCTACAAGGTCTGCCACAATACTGTTGCAACATCCCACTAACGCACATGCTTAATGACACAAGGATTGAAGGCCTAAGCACTAACTACAGTTTAGATTTGACCTAAAACCAAACCTACATGGCTTCGTTTTTAACCCGACTCAAGCTGGAACCCTTTTAAAATGAGCCATCTGTTAACATTAACTCCTAATTTTCTGCTCATTACTTACAGGCAGGAGTCGGGTATCAACGACAAACTTTTAGTTTGGGGTGTAGTTTTAGGGGTGTTTTAATTTAAATTATTTTATTTTTAATAATTCACAAAACAAAAACAGTTGGCCTCAAATATGAACAGTTAGATGCCTTGCATTGTTAATATACTCTGAACTGAGGGAAAAAAGTTAAATAAGAATAAAATCTTACCCATAACTGATCCAGTTCAAGGCCATGCGAGAGAAAAACAGGTCAGACTGACTAAGAATCAAACCTTAAGCACTTTTTGCTCTAACTACTGTTGTGTGTCTGTTTCTCAGTCCCTGCTACTGCTGGCCCATCTAATCAGGAATGGATCAGAGCGAGTTGTTACCAGCACCAGAGAACATCTGTATGACCTGAGATCATTAGAAAGCTACCACTTTGTAGGTAAGGTATCGTTCTGGTCTTTTCCCTCTGTATTTTTTTAATCTTCTTTATACCATGTTTTTCTTTGAATGTTGGAGTAGTAGTACTTAAACAAAAAACACTTTCCATTTTGACATTTTGCTTTCATTGGTTGAGGCGCTCTTTACACCTCAGTGTCTTAGTATTTATAAACAATAGCTTTAGTGTGAGCTGTAATGAGTGGACTAAGCACTGCTTAAACCACACACTCACACACACACTTCCCCAAAGCTGCTTTCATTCTTCCCAACCATGTGTGTATTTATGGTGCAGTTTACAAACAAGAACCTTCAACTTTCCCTGTGTGGAGATGTTCTTATTTATTGCCTTTGTGTGTGGTTTCAATACATTGTAAAGTTAACACAAAAAGTTGCTAATTCATTAATGATATAAATCTCTGTGTTTCTGTTTCTCTGCCTCCAGATGAGAATGGGAAGGACCAAGGTGTGAATGTGCGTCAGAAGGTGAAGGAGATGGTGGAGTTTGTCCAGGATGATGACAGGCTTAGGGAAGAACGGAAAAAGGCCAAGAAGAACAAAGACAAATACATTGGGGTATCCTCAGACAGTATGGGTTACCGAAGTTACTGTAAGTCCTCAGTTGAGGGAGTGAAACAAACAGACTGATGGTTAACAATAACTTTTGGGTTTTCATTCAATTAATGTCCTCTTTTTCTCGCTTCTATCTTCTTTTCCAACGACTTCCCTCCAGCGGGGGACAGGTACGACTCCAGCGATAGCCGGGGAAAGTGGGACGACGACTGGGACAAGAATAAAGGGCAATTCCCCTTCAGCGAGAAGTTGGGGGAGATCAGCGACAAAATCGGCAGAACTATTGACGATACCATAAGCACATTTAGGAAGAGGGACAGAGACGACTCACCGGATCGATTTAGGTTGGAGACGGACATGTCATCATATTATATTTGGCGCCATATTGAAAGGCGCAAACCATGTTCCAAAAATGACAAAAGGGAAGCCCCCAACACCAAAATTACATTATTAACAATGTAGAACGAACAACAACTAGACCAAAGTGAATTTTTCTGATGTTGTTAAAGGTTCTTACATCAGCGCTAAATGGAAGTAAATGGACCTTTATTTTATTTTATTTTTTAAATTGTGATCACAATATGCTTTTTTAAATCTCCAGAAGTCCAGCTTTACAATTATATTGTGAATATACCTGTAAATTAAATGGTCCAAAATGATTGATCAGGCCTTTAATAGCCACAAAGAGAGGAGAAAAGTACACTACAGTACTTAACAACAAGGTTTCATCCAGAACAGGGTTTGGATCTTGGTTATTTTTGTTCCTTGATGGATGTAGTATGTACAAAGAAAATCTTATCTGTGCCCTCGCATAACTGGCTGTCTTACCTGAGCCGTTATTGTCTCCATAGCGACAACGAGGAGGACCGGGGTCGCTCGTCTCGCAATGGCCAGTCAGGAAAAGACTTTAAAGATGAAGAGGAGACTGTTACCACCAAGAGTGTGCACATAGTCCAAGCAACAGAGACTACAGCAACACGGAAGAGAGGAGGGGTCCCATCCAGGAAAGTAGACTTGGGGGCCGCAGCCAACTTCACAGGAGACAAGAGCCCAGGCACCACCTCCAAACAGGTAGCAAGAGCACATGTGAGCATATAAGATAAGAGTTTATTGATATGTGTGTAGTTATGTATGCACTGTGCCCTGTTCTTTTTGTAAATGTTCTTTATTCCAGCCCCAGCCAGCTGCCCCTCAGCCCTCCAGTACCGGCCTAGCTGACCTACTAATGGTAGACACAACACCGAGCCAGCCTGCTGCCACAGGTCTAATGTCACTAACTTCAAATAATACCCTGAAATGCACTGTCTTAGCAGGACTTAGCTGACAAGATTTGGACCATGTTCAGAATAGCTTAGCACCTTATGGAAACAACTAGTCTCTGCCCAAAAGGAAAGATATGCCTTCCAGTATCCCCACATATGTTTTATTTACATTTTTTATATTCTTGGCAAACAAGCTCGACACCAGTAAATCGAGGAATAACCTTTTTGCCCAGCGTCGCAACATTGTACAAATCAGGAAACTCCACAGTGACTGCAGGACTAGACTCTGTAGTGACAGTGCCCAGCTGCTGATGCTAGCTTCTTCAGATTTTGGGGACAGCAGGGGGAGGGAGTTGATGTATAGGAACTAAGTGCACCAGATGTTTTCGGAGCAGTCCCTGGTGAATGAAGAGGGTGGGAGCGCTGAACAGATGTTTGCTCTTCTCCACCTATCCACTGCCACCACCCCTCCTCTCCCTCCTATACTTCTGACACTGAAGGAATGCTAACTATGGTAGAATGACACCTGGAGCTCGCTTGTTTAAAATTTATGTGTTTATGTCTATTTCTCAACGCAGACCTGATCCGTGGATTTGCTGACTTCTCCTCACCTGCTGCCTCTGTTGGCCTCTCCTCAGGATTTGGTTGGTTTCAAGACTTTTTTTTTTTTTGTAGTTGTTAGTGTGTGTGCATGTGCTGTGCTGTTGCAGTCATACTGCTAGAATATTCAGAGGGATGCTGGGAGGAAGCCCTGGCCATATGGAGCCTGCTACCTGCTCTGCATAACAAGAACAGACACACATCAACTCCTGTTATGGATGACAAGGAGACAGGGACAGGGGAAGAAGTTGGTGGGAGTGGAGCAAGCTGAGAGAGATGGAGAAGAGGGATGGAGACAACAAGCAGGGCCCGATCAATGAAAATTTAAAACGTGGCACCAGTGGTCACTGAGAATGCCCTGGATAAAGCTAGACTGGCCTCACTGAAACCTCAACTGTTTATTTGTAATTTCTATGACAGGTTAAAATTTTCTTGCGTGACTTTTGTTTGCAACATCTAGCAATTATTTACACAGCTCACAATACAAATACAAAGATAAACATTCATGCAACTGTCTTTTTTTTCTCTCTAATCTTGTTGCAGCAGCACCAGCTTCTAGCAGCAACGGAGACTTTGGAGAGTGGAACGCCTTCCCCGGAGGTCAGATGCCAGCATCTGCTCAGACTGTTGACAGCAGCGGAAGTGACCTTTTTGGAGCCATGGCAGCAGGTCCTGCCGCTGCCCCAGCCCCAGTCTCAGCTGCAGGCTCTGGTCCTGCCTCAGCAGACCTGTTTGACTTGATGGGGCCAACTCAGTCCCTCACCTCCTCCCAGAGCCTCAACTTTAGCATGAGCAGCACACAGAGCATGAGCACCACAGTCCTGCCCCAGTCTAGGTCACAGGTATGCATGATTGCACTCAAACACACATGCATCCTTTTTTAAATAATTTATTGATATACATATCATTACAAGGCTCGTGAAGGGGACTTAAATGTTACAGGTTGAAGCAAAATATCCTCATGGAAATAACCATACACTTGTATCCATGAACACTGAAATCATAAAGACTGACACATTTTAGGGTTATATTTTTTTAAATCACAGATATATTTGTTGGCGTATGTGTTAATGGTATGAATGATATAAAAAAAAAAAAATCATCCTAATTTACCAGTTGATAGCTGTATTTTAGAAATCTGCTAAAAACCTGTGAATTTATACAAAGAGGTATTGAAGTTGACATTGGGTCTCACGCGAGATGTTTACAGCAAAGATGTTGTGTGGAAGCCTGCTTTTAACTTCATTCAACCACTGTAAAACTTGGATGAAATGACATACTGCTAGGCTAATGCTTTAATTTCAGTATGTGAAAATACAAACACGTGTGTGAAATGTTCTGCTTCCAATGGCTCTGTTTTGAATGGGCTTTTTTTTGTTGTTGACATTTTCAACCAGGAAAATAGTGACCCAAAGAGCCATGACAAGCCAATTAGTATTAAAATGCCTCCAGCAATGGAAAAAAATACCAGATAAAATTAGGTATTTAATAAAAAAGCATTATGATTACAAGCTTTAAATATGTGAATATCGCCATATATGCACTGTATCTTGCTTTGAATGTATTTGCAGCCAAACATCAGTATTGGCCTAAGAAAATTACTCAGGTTCTAGATACAAATTGTATCGTCATCAATGTCACATATTGTTAAAGCTGACTGTAACTAGCACCATTTAAGATGGTGGCTTGTTGATTTTGGCCTTGGCCATCAAATATGAGTGCTATCAGTAATATTCTGGTATGTACATGTAAACACAAAGAACCTTTTAACCATTTTCTGCCTATATATGAAGCAGGAAATAAAAAAATGTCAAACGATGAGAGAAATAATATACTTAAAGTAGTGATCCAGTACAAAAACATTTCAAAGATTCACACATTTCCTCTCGGTTTACGCTGCTTGTTGATCACATCAGTCAGTATGCCCGTGTGATAAAGACATACCTTGTGTGATTGAAAGATGGAGGACAAGCATGACGGTAGAGGGGTTAACATGCAGCCTCACCAGATGCTCATCTCCCCCAGAGGCCGCCCACTAACCACCCATTCCTCCTGTTACTGACACACAGAATGAGAAGAATCAGTTCTGAGTTACAAAAACATAAAAAACCCAACTAAAGCCTGTGGATGTCGACTGTTTCTCCATATTAAAAGGTTGTTGACCTACTTAAAAAAACCCTCTGTTTTGCCTTTGTTTCACTGAGAAGACACCCACCACTCCCTTTTACTCTAGTTACTTGAGATAGTATGTTTTAATGATTTCAGAAAGAGACAGTAGCAGATTCCTCAGTACAGTATTGAGGTTAAGTGGGACAGGAAAATGGTTTCAGAATGAAATATGAGAAAGAACTGTATCTTTTCATCATGTTTTTCAGTGCTGGAGCTTTTATGTATCATATCGCTGTAGATTTTATATATGTATATTTTTTAGCATAGATTGGCTCATTCCCTAACATTGTATCTGTCTTTGTGTTTGCCAGCCCCTCCAGAACATGGGGGGTCCTCTACAACCGCAGTCTTTAATGCCCCTCCAGCATGTGCAGCAGGGAGTGGCCTCCCAAGGTGCCGGAGCCAAAGCGTCCCTCCCCTCCACCTGGTCAGACCACTCGGTTAACATCAGCCTGGACTTCCTGGGCCCAGGCATTCAGCCACCCAAGGCTAGCCAGCCCAGCCTCAACACCCTCCAACACGGTGAGAGGAACGGTAGATCTGGCATGAATGGCGACACTGTAGCCAGGCTCTCCTTCAAAGCACCCCGCCAACCAAATGTGATTTAGAATTTTGGCACTTTTATTCATTGAGTTTGTTCTGTCATTTCCAGGCAACCAGGTACCTGCCAACATGCTCTCCCAGGGATTTTCCAGTATGAGCCTTGGACCTGCAGCAGTCAGACCGCCTGTAAATCCTATGATGCACCCTGGTGCTGGCATGGGAATGGGCATGGGGATGGCCCCCAACCAGGGCATGATGGGGATGGGCATGAACATGGGGATGCCACAGGGAGGCATGAACATGGGGATGCCACAGGGAGGTATGACCATGGGGATGCCACAGGGAGGTATGACCATGGGGATGCCCGGTGCTATGGGAATGTCAATGAGGATGAACCCTGCAATGGTCCAACAGCCCAAACAAGATGCCTTTGCTGACTTTGGCAACTTTGGAAAGTGATGGAGCTGGGGAGCAAAGATTTTTTGGTGGCATGGTGTCGGTCTCTCTCTCTCTCTCTCTCTCCGTCCATTGGTGAAGGATTGTTATGAGCTGCAAACAAAGAGTACTTGAATAATGTCAACTATCACAATATCAACACCCTGCAATCTCCTTTTTTGTTTTTTTTGTTTTTTTTAAAGTAATGCTGTGTAGTTATATGGATCTAAATTAATGTGTGTTTTGTGTTTTAACCAATGATCTTTCTGGTCTGGGGTGATGGGCAGACACACACTGATGACAGTGTGCCTTGTCGGTTACCTACGAGACTGAGAAGAGGGAAGAGTGTGCCACCAAGAGAATGTCAGGGGGATTTGATTTATAACCTCAATCTAATGAAATCACCAGAATAGCAAAAAAGTATATCTGTAGCTGCATAATTGTTTTTGAGATGCATTCTCAGTAACTTTACTGAATGTTGAGTTTGAATAACATGATCAGCCATTATAACTTTCTAATTTACATTTAAGAATGTCAAGTTACCTCTTTTTTTGTCTTTGCTCTTCCTTTGGCATGTAAATTGAAATCTGGAGCCCTTACAAATAAGTTATGAAGTTCCTACATGAGAGGAAGTGACAGTGTGAAGAGTTGTCATACAGACCAAATTTGATATGAATTAAGACCTATAACAAAGCACCTTCTCATTGTACATAAGTGTCCACACACTCCTAAGTAATGAATGGGTGTTTGGAGTGAAGGCTATTGATTCATTTGAGGAGTTTCTCCTTCAGCAGACCATCATTTGTGGCCTTTTATTTATATATATATATATATATATATATATA
>LKNJ01000452.1:116554-157297 GCA_002120245.1 Maccullochella peelii | reverse complement strand
AACTTACTTATGAAGAATATTATAATCAGTTTGCATCCAAATGAGATAATCAGTAGGTAGAAAACGGCCGATACAGGGGTTGTGGGTTCTTTATTACAGCACAGAGTGCCTGAAATACCTTTGCCTTTTCTCTTCAGTTAACCTCTTTGAAGGAGACAATGTGACTGTGCAGTGTTGACAGCTACCAGAACGGTGCTTCTGTACTATGTACAAACATGTCTGTTTGTGCTTATGCCTCAAGCCAAGTGTACCGTCTGTACAGATATTAGATGCAATCGTATAATTAGTTCACTCACTCTGTGTTGTTTGTCCCTTGTACGTTTTTATAATTTCCACTCTATTCAGGTCAGTGATAACTTCAGAGCTCAAAAAACACCCAAGAAGAAAATATATTGGGCTCAACTCAACTCAACACCTCAAGTGTTGGTACAGACTGTTATTAAGATTGCATCATGCATCCGTTGGTTAAATGTTAACCAGTGCATCTCGTTAAATGCTGCCTTCTCATCTTCCATTTTTATACCATGTTACACATTAAAAACAGCAATATTGAAAACGGTGTTGCTGTCGTAACCGTCATCAGTCCAAGTCTGTGTGGTTTTATCAGGAAGGTTGTGTGAGGAAGCACTTTAACCAGTTGGTATGCAGTTTGTACACACCCTGTACGTTATGGTGGTTGGATGAAGATGTGTTGTAGGTTAGCGCATAATGAAGTCCATTCAGCTGTACACCAGCTGACTGACCTGTTAGACCTGTACAAAACATTGCTCTTGAGTGGTTCAAGTGCCTGCCGATGGTTGCCTCCTGACTCTTGCAATGAGTGATAAGTAAATCTTGGCTGCCTGACATTTTTGGTTCGTCAACGAGTAGATAAATAATTCACCGACCAGAGAGGGCAGTGGATTCTGCGACCCCAAGAGGATTGAAGTTGTGCTTTCCCACTCTCCCAAAGGCTCAAGAGGCTGAGCGAACTAACACGTAGTAGCCTTGCATCGGAGTCTGAAGCATTAAAATGACCAAAATCTGTTTGCTGTTTTTCTAAAATATCAGTAGAGGTTGTTTTCTACTTAAAATTGTTTTGATCTTGGGATTGAAAAAATGGGATTGTTACTGAGACACTAGCTTATGCAAATGTTAAAAGAAAAAAAATCCTTTGAGAAAAAGAAATTTTGCATTATTCCCATTTTGATTTTAATGTACACATCAAGATTCTTTATCTACAACATTAAACAGTTGATTGAAATTTGTTAATGGTGTGTGTTATTGGGCGTGCTGTGTCATTAGCCTCATTCAAAAGAGCTTCAAGCAGCAAAAGTGAAGCCACTGCGCTTGACTTTGAAATTACATTTAGTTGATGCGAGTTTAACTTCATAGTTTGAAGTAATAAAGGAAATGTGCACATTTACAAATGATATTAATAAGGCAGAAAGCCAAGAGAACAAATGTAGGCAATGTAAACTCAATACATGCAAATTAGCTGATGAATGAGTATGACCACCAAATCCATGTGCATCAACATACATGACCTGACACTACATCCCAGCAAGACATGAGTACAGCATCAAGTTAACTGAAATGGCACTACTGGAATAAGGCAATACCTGATTCTTATTGTGGCGGCTGCAGTGGTTGAACACAACACGTTTAGAAATCTCAACCATTCGTTGATTTAAGCTTTCATGTGACATTAGTAGCCTTCTGTGAATGAAAAAAAGCTATTGGTGTTGGATTTAAAGAACTGTGGATACTGTGTGTCCTTAATGCTTTCATATTCATCCAACTGATGAAATGTACAGTTTGTCCTAGTGAGATGGGTGGCCTGATTACTCTGGTTTAATACACTCAAGAGAAAGATTGTGTAGTCTACCAGTGCTCTGCCCATCTCATATTGTATCCAGTTTTGTTGGAACACACTGGTGTGACAAACACCACTAAAACACAGCGTGCATTAAACAATTGACCCCATTTTCACTCTCTGGAGAGGAAGACTGTTAAATGGGCTATACTAATAATATTCTGATACATTATATGAAAAGGCATAGTATATGGATGAACAGCAGCTCAGCTGCTGCTAGGAATTGTCCTATTTATGGCATAAAAATATATAGAAAGAGGGTCAATTAAACTGCAGTCAAATTAAGAAAAAAAAACTAAAATAAGATAAAACTCAGAAACATTACAGCAACATACAATCATTCTATGCCACTCATCCAAAAGTAACCTCTGCCATTTAAAACAGAAAAAAAAGCATCATCTTTACAACTTCAGATGCAGTAAATTGTGCTTTTATGGGTAATGTGCCCATTAAAGAGTAAAAGCAATCTGAGACGTCAAGACAAATGACAGCTTTTGAGTGCCATCTGCAATCTCTAGCTTCACAAACTCAATTATTCATAATGCATTTATGAAGTCCGCTGAGACTGCGCTGTCATTCCTGTTCAAACTAACGGGAAAAGCAACATAAAGGGACAAGCTCTTTGAGATGGCAATGTTCTCACAGATGGCACTAATGTGTTTATGCTGCCACCTGCTGGGTAATAACCACAACACAAACACAGTTACTAATGCTTTGTCAAAATACATTTCCTTTAGTGGCTGTCAGACAAAAGAAAACAGACAAGAAATTACTATAATTAGAACTGAGAAGTTTTATTCCTCAAAATCAAGATTATTTCTCTGGTCCATATCAATATGATATAACAATAGTCCTTGTTTGACTATTCCGAATCTAATTAAATCACATCTATCTGGCAGTTCATCTACAGTATTTTACACCTATCATAACAGATGTCAAATTGAACAAAGAGAAAACAAAAGTCAGAGAGGCTGTGGGTTCACCAGGATAACGTTCTCACCCCGGATGAACAGCTGGTTGATGTGGCGTGTATGGACCTTGCCATACATCTGGGAGTCTTCCTTCTGACCGACCTCTGGTCCCTGGGAATTCAGCGAGACTTTGTGTTTATCCCGTTTGGTTTTAACAGTGTCTGACAGCTTGGACTCTGTCCTGCTGTGCACACTCTTGCTAGCACAGTGAGCAGACAGGTCTTTTGGGTTTGCAGGCTGCTGCTTGCTGGCTGTTCCCCAGACTTTGTGCTTCTTTGCTGGCTCATCCCCTGCTGAGCTCTCCTGGAGCTTCAGCTTCTCGAAGAGCTGTACAGAGAGGTCAGTCACAGAGCTGTAACACAACATTTCCTGCTGCTAGTTCATATTAAAAGTGTTTAACTGGCAAAACACAAGACAGCTTTTATTGTGATCACTTACAAGAAGTGTAATGTATTTTGTTAGGTTAGCGCTGACAGGGATCATTAATCTAAAAAGCATCTATACAACAGTCATTTTTGGCCTTTTTTCACAGCTCCACGCCTTGAACTCCTCACCAAGGTAACAAACTTTACTGTGCCCTCCCTGCTGTTGTGTGCAATTGTTTTTCACTTCCTTATTTATTAAAACAACGTGAATTTGTTTGGCTGTGCAGGTGTTGCCAAATCAACCAGGACTGACTGACTGACTGAAGTTACAGATTGTAACTTTATAATATACATTTCAGTCATATAATGACAACTAGTACCTACCCGTGAAATGGTGAGGGCTTTCTCATGGTAGAATGCCTCTCCAAGCAGAGGCTCTCTGTACGTCTCATCTACATCCACCATTGCCTGACAGAGAGAAATAAAAACAATTGGTGAAAGGCCAACATAAAGACATCAAATTTATGGTTACAAGCACGTTGGTGTGGATTATTTCAGATTCAACATATGGCAGCTGTCAGGTGAGACATGAGTGGGAGAGCTCACCATGTTCCAGAACTTGTCGAAGGCCACGACAAAGCCAGAGCACACTCCTCTCAGTCCCTTAAAGGTCCTGATGTGAACTTTGACCCTTATCCTCTCCTCAACGCATCGGTACAGCTCCCCCAATGGACTGCCTTTACATACTGCAGACACATGACAAACAGGTTACACAACTGTCTCTACAAAAGCAATAATTATAGAAGGAATTCCCCTGAAGCACAAAAAGATTTCTGCCAAAAAAAGGCTAAACATGCTAAAGTTATTACTAGATTTTATATGTATATGAGTATAAAGTTAACTTTTCAGTTGGATGATGATTTTTATCAGTTTCATAGTATTGTAAATTAAATATCTCTGGGATTTGGGTAATGGTTATTTTACACTATTTTCTTACATCTAGAGACAGCTACACAAATGTATTGATTATTCCTAAAAAAAAAAAGAAAAAATTGACAAGCTTACCAATTAATTGTAAAAAAATAGTCAACAGATTAATCAACTAAGACAATCGTTAACTGCAGCCCTAGTCACAAACAACACGAATCTGGGTTTTCTGCCATGACCTGAAGCTTCATTCATTGTGATCAGTCGTGGTTGAAAACAGGTACCATGCGAGAAAAGTAGTAAAGGTTTGGTTTCAATTTGAAGAGCAGGACATAAGAATGCCCTGCAATAAAGTGACTTTAAAAGGTTAAGAAAAGACGCCAGGGATCAGTCTGAAATTAAAAATATTTTCACGGAGTCGTAACTTATTATTTGAGAGGCACTGTGCAACATCTGTGCAGTAGCTGCAGGATTCAAGTGAGAGCATGTTACCAAAATGACACCAACCAACTTAATGACACTGAATGGTCACTCTAATGATCTCTAACCAAACTAAGTTCATGTACTGATGTAACCTACAGGTCATCCTTGACAAGACATTTTTGTGGGGCTTCTGCCTCCTTCTCTGCGGTGTGCCGCTGCTCTCCCCCTCCTCCTTCTGTGGCACCGGGTTGTTAACCATGAGCTTCTTCAGCCTTTCGATGCGCTCCGGGTCCGCGACCCCTTTCATCGCTTTTAGCCGCTTTTTCTCCACATTCTCCGGCTTGGCTCTGCCCCGGCCGCCCTTCAGAAAGCTCTCGTATTCTGACACATTGTTGAAGCATTTGGCATTTGGAAAAGGAAGCGGTACAGTCGGCGAGTACAAGGCCAAGAGAGGGTCAAACTGATCAGAGCAGACATCTATTTTATCTGCGTCGTCGCCCCCAGCTTTACTGCCTGTCTCCGGTTGGTGCTCCGGTGCTGATGGCGCGCTCGAACCGGCTGCAGCTGCCATTTCTTTACGGTCTGACTTTACACTTTTTCTTTCCCTCTCCTCCATGTTTGAAACAACCGCAGATGAAGCGCACACAGTGAAGCGAGGAATCCTGGGAAAGTTGTTGCCGTCTTTTGAGGCTGAGCCCTGAGCACTCTCTTTCAAGGGACCCTAAACATCTAGAGCATGGTGCATTTCAATCCCGGAAGCGATGTTTTTGTGTTTTTTTTCCATATAATTATTTGGTAGTAATGGTCCACTTATTTATACACACTTAAAAAAAATCAACGAAATCCCCCAGGAAAGACTCTAGCCTGCAACTGGACTACAAGTTCCGTAAGACGTGTTTCCGTAACCTTATACTTATACACGATCTTTGGTTGCACCTTCACTCCCGTTACCACTAGATGGCGCTAAATTACAGATTATGTTTGGTATCTTCTATGTAAATCTGCTTGCCTTAATACATTATCCCATGCAGCAGCACACGAAAACATTGATGTATGGTGGTGGATTTTTAAACAGTGTGAACAAGCAACTGAGAACAATGATCTATTGGTTTTTAACTAATAGTTTGTTAATTTCAGGCTTGTGCTCCGGAACCGTTGTCCGTGGTGTCAGCGGTACCACTACGACAGAATTTGTTAACGGACTGCACACAAACCAACGTGGGTGAGACGCCAACTGTCTTAGAATAAATGTAGATATCAATTGATAACATAGCTTTCATACCTTACTAACATCAGTTGGTGTTTGTGTGACTAACGAAATAGCTAGAATTTAGCGCATGAAGTAAACGGGCTTCCAAGAAGTAGCTAACTTGCTGGTAACTGTAGGTGCAGAGGACAAACACCTCACATGACACCCAAGTGTAAGTAATTTATGTTAAGTAGGTTATTAGTGCGGGTTAACATGTAACTCTAATTATTCCATAATAAGCCCCGTCATGGGTTGGATCTTTCTAAATTGGCTTCGACGTCAAAATAAAGTAGTTGTGCTCCTGTTTTGCATGAAAATATTACCACTCCATTCGTCCTGGGAATATGTAAGCTTATATATTGTGTAATTCCCTTATTGTTTTTCTTTTAAGGAGCACCCTCATGTTGATTGGAAAGGCCTGCAGATTTGGTGGACGTGTCAGGTCTTGTGTAGTCAAACCACTGCTGGCCAGTCTTTGTACCAGTTCCAGCAACATGGCCAAGAGCAAGTTTGAGTACGTCCGCAACTTTGAAACAGATGACACTTGTCTACGGAACTGCTACATTGTTGTGAGGCTAGATGGCCGCAACTTCCACAAGTGAGTACCCTTTCCAAGTTACACACCTTCTTTAGAAACCATACTGTTGTTTTGAATGTTTTCCTGCATTTTGTTTCAGGTTTGCAGAGCAGCACAAGTTTACAAAGCCCAATGATAACAGGGCCTTGGGCCTGATGACCCAGAGTGCACGCTCTGTCATGGGAGAACTGGAGGATATTATCATCGCTTATGGACAAAGTGATGAGTTCAGCTTTGTTTTCAAGAGGACCTCCACGTTGTTTAAAAGGAGAGCCAGGTACCAACTGTAGAGCAATGTCATTCTCACACATTCTTTTCACATGTTGTTGCATTTAATCTGACTTTATTTTGCCCTCTTTCTCGTCTGGCAGTAAGCTCATGACCCATGTTGCCTCCCAGTTCTCCTCCTCATATGTGTTTTACTGGAAGGAGTTTTTTGGGGAACAGCCCCTCTTGTACCCCCCAGGCTTTGATGGACGTGTGGTCTTGTATCCTAGCAACCGCAACCTCAGAGACTACCTCAGCTGGAGGCAAGCAGATTGTAAGTTCAAACTGTTTAACAAGTCACACATTAGACTTCTAGATGAATTTGTTCATTAAACTGACGAGGGTAGACGATGTCAGACTGTACATGTGTTTTTGTGTCTTTCAGGTCACATTAATAATTTGTACAACACAGTGTTTTGGACGTTAGTACAGAAGGGAGGACTCACCACAGTCCAGGCAGAGGATCGCTTAAAGGTGAGAGCGAAACACAATTTTAAGTTAATTATAATGCATTTTGTGTACATGCATAGATGCATGTGTTTATACAAATATACTATTTTATAATGCTATCAAAGGGGATACCACTACTTTCTATTTTATTCCTTTTTCATTTCTATAAATAACAGAATAAGAACAGGGGAAGAGCTTCAAAAGATGATAAACAATTAATAAGGAGGAAACACCTGCATATTTACAAATCCCAATGATAACAGGGATAGATTTATTAAGACATAACTCTGTCTACTCATGATCATCTCAACAAAACACAGCAGTGAAACTTCCCACCTCTCTAACTCTCAAAATCATTTATAACCCAATACATCCAGTAATTGATAGGTTTGTGCAATCAGCCTGATTTACGGAGCGATTCTCCACGTAATGGATATCTGGTATGCATTCCCGGTGAAGGAATTGGCTGAATAGTCAAACAATTGACAGGAAGTTAATCAATGACAATATTACCAATCAGTTAATTGTTTAATCCATTTATCAAATAAATAGACCAAACATGTTGCTGCTTCATCTTTTAAAAATATTTGCAAGCTTTTCTCCATTTCATATCATTATAAATTGAATACTTTGTGTTTTTTGACTGTTGGTTAAACAAACTAAGCAATCTGAAGACTTGAGAGTCTGATAAGGTTTGATGGTCAATTATCAGTATTTTTGATATTGAATATTTTCAGCTGCCTCTGTATTAATTATTTATAAATTACAAAGTACTTCTGTAAACTTTGATTACATAACTTTTTTAAGACATTTCATAAGTTACCAAGAGGACATGGTTCTGGATGCAGTTGCATGTAAATGTGGTGACTGCATTTCATTGGCCTATTTTTTTGTGTGTATTCACATTGTCACCATCATTATTTACTTCTGGTTTATTCTCATTGGAGATGAATGAACACATACTGCATGTGGTGTGAGTTTATTGTTCCCTCTCAGTTTCGGACGTGATGAAAATTCAAAATGTAATAACTACTCTATAACTTCAAAGATGCGCAGGGAAATAATAACAAACACTAATTGAACAGAAGGGGTAACATCTTGCAGGTCTGTCTCTATTTGCGGCAGCTGCAGTGCTGCTGACTGACACAGCTGTTCCCCGGAAGTCACTTCATTCTCCAGTGGGCTGTGAGGGGAAACTCTGATGATGTGATGACAGCTGACAAGTTGTGGAAATGTTAATTCTGGCCGGACGTTTGGGCAACATGAGTTATTCACAGCCCATAAAACCTCTGTGCTTCCTAGTTTACACTATAAAAACATTTCTTTGGGGGGGGGGGGGTGCCCAAATCAAAGATGAAAGCATCTGTGGATTTTCTCATTCAAACAACAGTGCAGCAGTGGGTGGTGTGGTCATTTTAATGGTTTTGTTGGTGGTGGTGATGAGATGACTTTTAGGAAGTCGTATTCTGTCCACCCAGTGAGGCATCTCCTATGTGCTGATTTTTGTAATATTTGCATGCACGTGTCTTAACTGTGTTATGTCTCCCTCCAGGGAACATTAGCTGCAGACAAAAATGAGATCCTGTTCTCCGAGTTTGATATGAACTACAACAATGAATCTGCCCTCTATAAGAAAGGCAGCACTCTCATCTGGGAAAAGGTGAGCTGCTAAAAAGGGTTTGAGTCTGCACAATTATTACAGGGAAATTCACTTACTCCTACAGTGTTTTTTCAATCTTACACATCATTTTCAATGTGTAATGAAGGCTTTTTAAATCCTTTACTGCACCCACTTCCACCTCAACATGTGTCATCAATGATATCTGACATTTTCCCTACATGTCTTCTGCCTCAGCTTCTGTGCTCTGTGATGGGTTTCTTCCAAATATCAGCAGACATTTCCTGTGATGACTTCTGTGCATGTTCATCTACTACTTTGTTATACCTGGCCCTAAAACTTTATTTGTCTATTGTCTACTTGCTTGCGGGTACCTCTTTCAAAACTCCCAACATCTGAGAATTGATATTGAGCTGCTGAAAAGCACTGCATTGGAAGCCTTTTTCGCCTTGCATTAAAATGGTTGCCATTCAGCAGCTGAATTTTCAGATCTGTTCTGAATGCATCATGAAGTAGACTTTTCAACAGGTCCCTGCGTGTTCTGCGTTACCAAATGCCAATAATGTAGCTTGACAAACAATAAAGGTGGCAAAATGTTCACTATGTAGGAATACATATGTCAAGCAACTTCCAAGTGTTTATTAGTAGATCATTATACCATAAGGACAATAAATTAATTGCTGCCTGGCAGGTTTAGAAAAATATGGAACTATGAAAAGTGGTCAGCATTATTGTGAATTAAACAGGACTCTATTGCAACACTGCTGTATATACGTTACCTCCATATGACAATGCATTGTGGGTTAGTTATTCACAAGAATAAGAAGAAAACATTAACAAACCAAAATCAGAAATGCAGTAGCTATTTTTTAAATAGCGCTGAAATGTTTAAGATGGATTTTTTTTGAAGAAATAGTTTGACATTTTTGGAAATATGCTAATTTGCTTTTTCCCCTTTTTTTTGAGAGATGAGAAGATTGATACCACTTCCATATCTGCCCATTAAATATGAAGTTGCATCTAGGAGACCCATAGCTTAGCTTAGCATAAAGACTTGAAGCAAGGGGAAACAGCTAGCATGACTCTGTCAAAAGGTTAAAAAAAAAAAAAAAAAAAGACCCACCTACCAGCCTCTCTAAATTTCACTAAATAATGCGTTATGTCTCTTTTGTTTAGTCCATACAAAAACTGTCTGGAGGTTGCCAGGCAACCAGCAGAGTCTCCAGACAGATATCAGAGTGGTACTACCCAAAATGTTGAACTATTCCTTCAAGTTACCATAAATTAGACTAATCACATTCCTGACTCTTTGTGTCCAGCGAGACGAAACTGTCACCAAACGCATGAAGCTACCAGATGAAGAGGAGAAGGACGTGCCTGTGACTCGCAGCAGGAGGAGGGTGCAGGCCTACCACTGTGACATTATAGGAGACCAGTTCTGGGAGGAACACCCAGACATCCTGGAGGACGACAACTGCTAAGGGCTCCTGTGATGCTGTAGGAGGAGAATACTGAACTGAGTCGAGCCAGGACCAGGTTGACGTAGACCCATACAAGCAGTGGACAGATGATAGAACAGCTTGATACTGACTGATGCGGATGATTGACTGTGTGTCAAACAACATGCTACGCATGAAGCTTAGTATCCTTGAATCCCTTGAAAGAGCGTTACCTGAGACTGAAGCCTTTGATGATTGACTTTGTATGATTACCCACTCACAGCCGGGACACATTCTTACTTTCATGCATTCAACTTCTATCATAGCATTCCCTTAGAAAGTAGGAAGTTAAGTCTGCTTAAATTGTGTGATGTCTGTCATGTTCAAAGGGAAGCAGATGATTGCATAATCTTTTAACAGTTGGTATTGAGGACATGCACAGCAGTTATACTGACTCAGACATCTGCCAACTCCTCTTCTTAGGTTGTGTCACCAAAAATATACCCTCATTTGATATCATGAATGCCATTTAAATACTACCAACACCTGATCTTCCAGCATGTTGAACATGATTGCTCTTGGCCCCCTGCTTTTTTAGCTGAGGGGTTTTTATGTGTGTGCGGGAGATTTTAACCTTTTTTTTCCAGGGAGCAGACTTCCTAATGTTTGAACTTTAATTATTCAGCAAGCCTGTCTGCAAAAAGTTCAATATCAAGTCCAGTTTGTAGTAAAAAAAAAAGAGTATCTGAAGTAGGAATAAGCAGAGTGAAGCAGAAACCAATACCTTGGCAGTAACGTGTGGCCTTGAAGCCAGGACACCATTTAGAGATGTGAATGGATTCAGCGGCCTGCACTGTCATCAGTGCTAAGAATACTTCACACACCCTGTGTACACTCTATCATCCTGACATGTGCTCTGTGGCATATTTATCATCACACTTATAAATGACCGGCTCAGTATGAATGGCTGCTGGAAGCTTGAAGTGGTAGAAGCCTACTGTATTCTGTTACTGTAGTAGGCTCAGTTACTGTCGGGTGTTACTGCTGTATTTTTGGTTTCGTGACCTTGTTAAAAGCATGTAGCTTCTGTACTGTACTTGATGTAACCAGGATTCACCTCTTCCATTCACATTCGGGATCAAATTCTTTTAGTAAGAACGAAATTCAATTAAGTTAATTGTACAAAAACGCATTATGATTGCAGAAGTTGCTCTTTTCTTAATGGCATAAACTGTGTGCTTGGATCAGTTCACTTGGACCATTGCCAACCTTTATACATACAGTGACTAGACATATGGCCATAGTATGAAAACCACAGCATGTTGAGGCAAGTGTTGCACTTATTTAAAGACAGCATGTGTTTATATGCAGGGCTTAAGCCTGTTGGGCCACTGGTTGGAAAAAAAACAGAGCAAATAGCCTACACAACCTCAGTAACATACTTTATTATCTCCTGTCCTCAGTTCTGATTGGTTACATAGGCACTCTGACGTCAGCTGCGTTCACATCACATTGTTCAGACTGCAAATAGAAGCAACAGTGGAGAAAAATGTTCACACTAGCCTTGGAGATGGCATGAATTTCTGACCGCGACATCTCTTCTTGAGAAGAACCACAGAAGTGTCAACAAACTGGTGCCAACATGGCTGCAAAGCCACCATTGTTGGCAGTTACAGATTTAAAAAAAAAAAAAAAAACCATTGTACGCCAATACAATCGATTCAGCTAATTAAAAAAGATATACACAGCAATAGTAGATAATTAAGGCAATTTAAAAGGTGTGAATAATGCATGAACAATGTTTTTCTCATTCTGCAGCATTATACAGCAGTCTGTTTAAAGCTGCACGCCATCAATTTTAAGCATAAAAATCAGTTTAATGTTCACGAGGAGTACCACTCAGGCGGTGAACAGTTGCATAATGTGTTAGTCTGAGAAGACACCCGTGATGATGTCATCGCGACGTGATAAGCGTTATCTCGACTTGGAGAAATTTATAACAGAAGTTTGCATTACAAACTGAAGATGTGGAGTTCGTAAGACGTAGGCATTAACCAGGCAGGGAGGGTCCAACGCAAAACTGTTAATTGTTGCATGATGGGAAACGTAGGATCCAGCATTTTTGGAGCTTAAATCATACAATAATGACTGAAAGTAAGGATATCTCGGTCTCTGCTGCTGGCTTTGTATTTTTTTTTTTTTTAAATCTGTCTCTTGTGTTTCCACCGACCGAGTACCCTTTTAAGAAATAATGCAGATAGTCCTTTAAACAACCTCTTCAACTAGCACTGCTTCGTTGTAGAATGACGATTGTTTAACTATTATGGTAATTATGATATTTATCATTATTACAGACTAAAAATAAAAATTAGAGTTTTTTTCCTTTTACAATGTCTAAGATTGAGCTAATACTCAATTGTCTTGTTGCTCACTCGTACCTCATATCCTGGCTTGTCTTGCCTCACCTCCTCGACAGCTCAGTGTCCCTCTCCGTGTGCGTGCGTGTGTAATGAAAGGGAGGGGTTGAGAATGAAAGGGAGACGTGCGCCCCGCGCTCTGTAAGCATCTCATTCAGACGAGCAGCAACGGCTTATGGCGATGTCACACCGGCGGCGTTTCCTCCATCTGATGTGAGACACCCAGGCTACTTTACTGCACATTTATGTCTCAGTTTAGCAAATCCATTTGGAGCCGATTGCTGTTAGAATGCGTCCAGGAGCGCGTCCTCCTCCTCTCGACGCCGTGCAGTCCTCCTCCCTGTGCCTGTGTCTCATAGTGTTCCTGCACTGTATTGAGGCTGCTGTATCTGAAGGCGCTGTTTACAATGGTGAGTCTGATTGTTTCTCAGTTTTTACATGTCTTGGGAAAGCTAGATCGGTGTTTGCATTGCATTGTAATGTAGATTGAGATTTTAAAATGCAAACCCCACGTGTTTGTTGGGCATGCAGAATGTCAATACTGGTATTAATTATTTTTTTATTTGTTAAAAGCGAGTCATCCAATGCACAAATGAAAGAAAATTAAACTTTCAATAGATCACTAAAGTGCATCTTTGCCCTCGTTTTTTTCTTCTTCTATTCCTTTTATCAAATATGTTTATTGAGACTGTTATGCACCAAAATACCAAGTAAACCTGATTCTGATTCTTTTTCTGTTTTTCGTTAGGAGAAAACAAGCAGGGTTCACTGAGAAGCATCCTTGAGGATGTACAGAGTTATGAGATTACTTATCCCATCTGGCTGCATCCTCACAGACACAGGAGGTCTGCCAACAAAGAGGTGAGTCGGTCTGTCTCACTCTGTCCATTTGGCTAATAAACTGATTAAAAAACACACAGACACACTTTCAAGTCGTGATATATGTCCGCTCTCGTTCAGTGAACTCCTGCTACTTGATGAACAATATGTTTTGTCTTTATTCCTTCCAGCATCCTACAGAGGCACAGGTTCTGATCTCAGCTGAGGGCCAGGAGCTCAGACTACACCTGGAGAAAAATGAGTGAGTGACTTGAAGGTGCACTACACTGCAGTGTTTCATACATAGGATTAGAGAAGTTAAATGTCTGTATGTATGTATGTAATGTAGCAGTGCTTCATAGGAACAGGTAAAAAAAAAAAAAAAAAGAGGCAAAAGATTTCAAATAGTTACCTGTATCCAATTATTCCAATCTGATTAAATCAAGTCAAATCCTATTAGACATCAACAACGTCCTGTATATCCTCAGACGTCCACAAGACGCCCTGGCTAGCCCCGCTTATTTGACCAGATGTTAGCTGCCACATAAGGTCAGTGCCCCTGTGGGTTCAGAGAGGGGGGTGAAGGGAGGAAAATAGGGTGATAGTTTTGGACGACAGAGGGTTGACATCCGATCTGTATGCCTTAGGCAAACAGGAAGTAAGAGTGTGCCTCTGCACCTAACATCTTGTAATCTGATGGAGCAGTTCCTGTCCAGCAACAATGGGATGGTGATAGGAAGGGAGCAGAGTATTGCTCCTGTTTTAATGGACAGTGCGATGGCTGGGTGGGATAGCAGGGAAGACTGGAGCTGGGGAGATGTCGGCTGTGACAACACTTTTGGATTTGGGCCAGCACAGGCACACACATTAACAAACCATGACTCCGCTGTGTCTGACTGACCGTCCCCTGAGGGATTTGCCCCCCGCTCTCGCTCTCCAGTAGGTGGTCACACTGTTAGATTTTCTCCTGGGCAAGGAATTTTCATCAATCACACACAGCTTGTGTCTGTGTATGTGTGGTTTACAGAAGGAAAGAGAGAAGGGACGACAGACAGTCGGTTTGAGATTGATTTGATGAAACTTTTGTCCGGGTTCCTCAACATTAGATAGAGATGGTCTTAACTAATATATTAACATATTCATATATTTTTAGATTGTTCTAACAAAAAAAAAAAGGGGCAAATACAATGTAGTAGAAAAAATCTAATTCCCTTTTCTTATAAGCCATAAAATATATTTTGAAACCATTTTTGTGCAACTTCACAACTGTTGCCTGGAACAGGAAAGGTTGTGAACATTTCATCATAACTTCTGCTACAGTTACAATAGGAGTGAGGTGATGTGAAAAGCTGGATGGGTGTTGATATGATTTGAAAAAATGAATTGTGGAAACTAAAACAATTGCAAATTGTCATGATAAAGCATACAAAAGGAATTGAGAACATTTAAAGTGAGAACAGATATAGTTTCATATTAAAGAAACACATCCTACATCCTTAGTATTGATCCTTTTAATGTACTGTGTCTGAGCACTTTATTGATCTGGAAAGTAGCATATACATACTCATTTCTGCTTCATTCACTCAGTCTTAAATCTTAAGGACCTTGTTTTTTTGGTTCAGCCCCCTTCCTCACCCCAATAATGTTAATTTAGTCCCTTACAAAAATAGTTTTACAGCTTTCAAAGAAAGAGCTTGCAGGCTCTCTTCGTAGACCCATTATTTAGTCTGAGGTTTACCACTTCATCCCACCCTCTCTGTCATTGTTTCCCTTCTCTTCAAGCCTAAACAGCAAATCGCATACTGGGTTACTGTTTTGATTTGTCCTCTGTTGGCCTCCTGTGAAGACAGATCTGGCTATCTGAGACTAAGGGGGCGGGGCGGGGGGGGCTGAAGAAGACGGCAATCTGTGTCATTGAAGATCAATGTCTGACTTTGGAGAGAAGCCAGAGAAAATGCTGCCAGTGTCCATCTCTGTATCCTGCCTACTCCCTCTTGTCCTTATTGGTTATACTGACTGTCAGCGTAACCTGCAACTGTTAGGCTGACGGTCAGCAGACAAGGGAGAACCCAAACCAGCTGTGAGATGGTCTCAATCTCGTCTTTCTGTTTATCCTCCTGCAGCATTTTACATCTCATTTTTTAGCTGTGAATTTATGTGGACATCAGTACTCCCAGTGGCTAGAGTCCAGACTCAATCCATTTACATCCTCCCCAGTTGTGAATGTACACGTGTATGTGCGCATGGGTCTTTTTTTTGGTTTGTACGTGCAATCGGTATGTGTGTGTGTATGTGTGCCTGAGCTTTTATCTTAATGAAAGGCTGCGGTGCGCCCGTAGAGGGTTGATTTGGTTAAGAGCCATGCAGGGGCTAGTGTGCTGACTCAGAGAGCAGGAAAAGGGATGTAAAAACAGAGTTAGATGGGGAGGAAACAGTGTATGACTGGATTGGAGGAGAAGGACTGGGGTGAGAAAAGTCATGGAGAGAGGAAAGTAGAGACAGTTGGGGTCAGTTTAAGCGTGAGTTATGGATTCAGATATGAATCGTGAGAATATTCTTGCTTCCTCCTCTGCATGACTTTCTCTGTTCTTCTGTTTAATGCCCTTCCTGCACACCCTTAAGTGCATGAACCTGAATTAAGCACTCCCTTGGGAAAGGCACACATCATTGTTCCTCCTCTCCTCTCCTCTCCTTCTCCTCACCTCATATGTCTTCCACTGTCCCACTCTAAAACAAGCACCCCATTCTTAATCTTTTCTTTCCCTCCCCTCACCTCGTCTGATATTCCCCAGGGCTCTTGTACAAATATACATCTCCCACGGGCTCTCTGCGGTCAGGGTCTGGGAGACCACGGCCACACGCAGACAGGTGACACACACAGCAGCCCAAAAGAACACAAATAAGACTAAAAGCACAGACCTGATGGATCACAGGTCTAGGGCCCAGAGAGCAGGGATGCATTCGCTTGCCCTTGTTTCTATGTTTAGTCTCACAGTGGTGCGGTCCTGTATGCTTAGACGTCTTAATCTAGGTCTCTGTGTTCGCCTGTGTGTTGGGGAAACACTCACACACACACAGGGCTTCACACCAGAGAACATTGGCCTCCCTGTGCAATAAAAGCCTCTTCATCATCCGTTGCTGAGTGGTAGTTTGATTTTGCGTCAGCCTTCTCTCTCCCTCCACTCGTGTGCGGTGATGTCATCCGATACTATGAGAGAATGCGACCCACTGACCCTAATGCATTACCCCACATCCCCTTCTTCTCCCTCCCTCCTTCACTATCTCCCAAGTACATTAGCATTACTCCCCCACCACGTCTCTCCCCTCAAGAGGGTGAACCAAGCCTTTGTCTCAGCCTCACTGCCAGACAGTCCTGATTCAGGCAAGTATCCTCAATCACTGCATCTGTCTGGATACTGGACAACATCCAAACTCTGTGCAGCGCTCCCGCCATCACACAGAGGGTTTTGCGGTCTTGATATGAAAGCTTTCACAGAATTGACCAGAATGCAATTATACTCAAGGGTTTGGGATATTCCAAGGGTGTTTGACACTGGTCGAGAGCTAGTTGAGTTCTATGTCTGTATAGTAAATATGAAGCTGCAGCAGCTTAGCTTAGCATAAAGACTAGAAACGGGGGGGGGAAACAGCTAGCTCTGTCCAAAGGTAACATCAGCTGGTTGCCTGGCAGCCTCACACTGACAACTAGATCCTATAAAGTCACTGCACCAGGCCAAGAAATAGTCCTGCATGTAACCCCCGTAAAACCACAAACTGTCATTTGTACACTTCTGTTTTTGCACGGATTACAGTAAGCAAACCATGTATAAGGTGTTAATAAATGACTTTTAGAGGTGCTGTTAGACAGATTTTGTTACTGTTGGACAGAGCAGAGCCAGAACAGCTGTTTCCCCCTGTTTAAAGTCTTTATGCTAAGCTAAGATAACTGGCTGCTTGCTGTAGCTTCATATTAAACCTACAGACATGAGAGTGGTATCGATCTTCTCATCCAACTCTCGGCGAGAAGGTGAATAGCTGAATTTCCCAAAATGTCAAACTATTCCTTTTAGGCTATTGGCAACATCATCACCATAACTAGGTATATGCCACCTGTTGCTGGACCACTTTTTCATGTCTAAACAAAGGCTCCACTTTCAGTGATCAAAGGCTATTATTATGTTACTAACACGATTTTATTGTAGTCGCACATGGATATTCATACCCAAATTCAATTGCTCATCTATTTCTGTTCAGTATTGGGCCCGATCATACATTCAGAAGCATACATAAGTGTGTAACAGTGCAATTACTGTTTTGTCCTGTAATATTTCCAAACCCAATCATGTATTTGGCCCAGTCCTAAGCTGCTCTTACTGCTGGTGGTTGACTTTACCTTGCAGAAGAAATGAAACTGTTTGACCACAACTGCAAGTTATTTTGGGTGGTTCTTGTGGTTGCTTCTTCATGCCGGATGACGGATGACAGTTTCATCTTTCATTCAGTTCTCTACAGTTTCAATAAACCAACAACTATAGTGGCTATGGCATTTCAATGCCTAAACCGATAAGGCACTAACTGTATTTAACCTTAAGTAGAACAACAGACAGTAGCCATGTCTCAATGTGACAGATGCATTGCCAGGTTTGGACTTTTTAGTGATGTGGAAAAACTAAGACAAAATTAGAACACTAAAACTAAGTTGGCATTATGCTTTCAGTAGTGGCAGTGGCTTTGTTAATGGCACGTTGCGTCTATAATATGTCACATGGCGGCAGGTTATATAGCCGTCAGTCTTACTAGTGTACACAGCTGCTGACTGGCACGTGAGAATAAGGGAGAGTGGAGGAGAGAGAGACATTACGTGTCTCCTCGTGGGAAAAGAGATTGTCCTTCCTGTATAACGACTGTGGAACAGCAGCAGGATAAAGCTCAGTCAATCGTCAGACCCCCGCCATCAATTCTACCTGTTAGAGCGTCAGAGAGGGTTACACAGATTACACAGATGAGAGGCATGATGGGAGTATTTGGGGAGTTAGAGAAGCAGGAAAACTAGAGGAAGGCCAAATATAAATGAGGCTATAAGGTCAAATCACAATACAGGGGGGTTACCCCGAATAGGGTGACATCAGCTGGATACATTACCACTGAGTGAGGATTTTTAAGTCTCCTCTTAGACTGCTTGTGTGTGTGTGCGTGTGTGTGTGCGCATACAGAGTCCCTCTCAACCACCCCCAACCCAAGAGTGATAATCTGTTAAAGGATGAAGCAGCCGTTTTCTGTCTTTGACTTGCTTTGTGGCTGATTGCATCAACAGGCAGTCATTGTTTCAAGAGGCTTGTCTCCTTCAGGGCATCTGATGGGAGAGAAAAGAAAAATCCCCATCTTCCCTTCATTTGTCTTCATCATCCTTTAAAAGAATGGTTTGACATTTTGGCAAATGCATTTTGGCTTTCTCGCCGAGAGTTAGATGGGAAGATCGATACCACTCTCATGTCTGTGTGCTTAATATGAAGCTACAGCCAGTTAGCTTAGTTTAGCATAAAGATTGAAAACAAGGGGAAAGAGCTAGCCTGGCTCTGTTCAACAGTAACAAAATCCACCTGCTATCACCTCTAAAGACCATTAATTAACACATTATATGTCATTTGCTGAGATAAACGTGTTAATTTGTGAGCTTTAGAGGTGCCAGGCTAGCTGTTTCCCCGTTTCCAGTCTTTACGCTAAGCTAAGCTAAGCTAAGCCAGCCAGCTCCTGGTTGTAGCCTTATATTTAATGGACAGACATGAGGGTGGTATCGATCTTCTCACTAACTCTCAGTATGAAAGCAAATAAATGTATTTCCCAAAATGTTGAACTATTTATTTAACTTCACCCCACTTATTTACACTATTTTTATCCAGCAAAGATGTAAAGAAAATAACATCTTATTCAATTTTAAGATTTCCCTGAGGTAAAGCCACAAGCTGGCTAAGATGGAAAATACATGAAGATACATGATAAATAATAAAATCTGTGTGGGACATCTTAGGTCTGTCTGGTGTTTATTTGAGAATTTAAGGTACAACCAGCATCAGTAGATACATGAAGGTTTCTCTCTACAGCTTGATTTCACTGCAGCTACAGCCTGTTTGATAGATCTGAGTTAGACTGTGGGAGGAGAGATGAGAGGGGATTTAGAGAGGCAGAGCAGAGGAAAACCAGCTGTGAAGCAGACAGAGTTTATGAATGAAAACCGGAAGAATGGATTGAGACAGAGATGGAAGGAGAAAGACAGGAAAACAAGCATTTGTACAAGATGTAAATATTGGGCCGGCAGTTTGACAGAAACAGCCCGAGTCTGTAGACACTCATTCAATCACACACACACACACACACACACAGAGAGAGAGAGATGGAGAGTAAGAAGAATGTGATGTTTTTTAAATTAATGTATCTCTCTATGTGCATGTTTCCCTGATTTGTCAGCCTCCCCTGTGTAGTCTGTATTGTATTGTATACTAATGTAGAAATTCCAGTAATAGAGAAAAAGACATTACCAATAAACTTAAACTCTTAGCATAGGGAAGTTACCATTTCCTACTTCAGTTATACTCTCCACAAAGTAAAAACGGTCATTTGGCAAATGGATTTTATTACTATTTTATTTTCTAACACTTTTCCACATTATTCTTTGTATTTCCTCTTATCTCTGAGAGGATCTTTGTCTAAATCTTTAAAGCAGTCTGGTTTTGTAGAGTGTCTCTGTCAGAGTAAATGTTTTATGAGCTGTGAGCTGCTGGAGAGAATCTTCTATCTCTGCTGTTTCCCGCAGATTTTACTCTGTATATTTTTCACCATTATTCCACCATATTGTTGCTGTTTCAGGAGATCGAATGTCCGACACTACGTACTGTGTATATTATCTTGCAAATTGTCTCTGAGTCTGTGCTGTCTTTCACCAGGCAGCTGTTGGCCCCTGGATATCAGGAAATATGGTACACTCCTGATGGAGCCCGCAAGTCCTCCGCTCCTGCCAGCACTGTAAGTCTATGAGACAGTTTGATGTTCTTAAGCTGCAGTAGGGAGCTGTAAATGATCATAGAAGAGAAAGAAATATCAATGCAGCTGATAAAATCCTAGGGCCGGAAGAATACAGGCAGTAAATGACAGTATGGGCATAAAAGACTACTTTTTTGCTTACATAACACGGTCCTCTAGTGGAATGAGTTGTGTGTTTTTATCTTCCAGGGACACTGTTTCTACCATGGGGAGGTTCTGGGCATGGAAGGCTCAAGTGTTGCTGTTAGCACATGTTCAGGGCTCAGGTATGTAAAACTCCACCTTGGGATGTTTTCATAAAGTTTTCTACGATTTAGAGTTGGTCCCAATTGTGAAAGACATTTCTTGAAATTTTAAGAAGTCTCCCATAAGACTTAATCATGAAGACAGCTCCTACAGTTAAGAGCAGGGAAGAGGACTTTTCTGAGTTTCTTCAGCAAAGGAGTAAAGAGCTGCAAGAAGTGGAGCCAAGAGATAAAAGTTTTCACAATACTCAAAAGCAGGGAGTCGGTGCTGCAGATTATATCGTGTAGGGAGGATGTTTGTGATTGATCTTTTTAAAGATTTATTTTCACCGCTCGCTCAATGAGTTAAAGCTATTAGCACCATTAAAGCTTATTTTACAGCCTCAGTTTATTTGTTTTCCAGCTGACGTACAAGCGTTTCGGGCCAACAAAACAGAATTAATAGACACATAGAAAACACTGAGGAAATTGCTAAGTCATTGATAGAATACCTGTCTACATAACATAATGCATAAGGTACTGTTGTTCAACATTTCTTATTTTGGTCAACTTGGCGAAAATAGATGAGGAAATTTGTCCAAATGTTGAGCTACTTTCCCTATCTTCCACTTTCATACATGTAAAAAGCTCAATAGAAACTCGGTTACACTTGTGCCTGGCCAAAAAAATCACCTTTCTTCAGGAGAATATTAGCTGATAATCCCCTTCCCCGATTACAGAAACCAGGTTTCTCCTATACACAACGTTAAAGAAATCAGGTTATTGCAGACACCTGAATATGATCCAGTTATTTAAGTGCATGCACTGGTTGCCATATTAAGATCCATACAAAAAATGGCATGCATCGGCTTGTTCACACAATTGCACAACCGTTCAGCCTGTGATCACACCATGGCTGAATAGATAATGTGACAGGAAACAGTTGTGTGTAGTGTCTTGTGCAGTTAGTAGGTCATTGGCTCCAGAGTTGGTTTATTGAGTACATCTCAGTGTGGAGATCCTGTGTTTCCTACAGCTGCTTGACCTGCTGCTGTGTGCGTGCTCGTGTGTTTGTGTATCGACGTCTGCGCTCATGAGTGCTTTTGTGAAGAAGCCAGATGATGGTATATCGCTCTGTCTATCCCAGCTGATCTTCATTTATAAACAGCAGTAAATCACCTGAGATACGTCTCTCTGCTCCACCCATCCGTAAAAACCACCACAGCCAAATAAAGAAAATCCAAAATCAGACGTGTAACCATATGGTTTTACTCAGATTTCCATTTAATCTGATTTTTTAGGTTAAGGTTTTAAGGTTAAAAAGGAAATGTACGATATTTGCAATGATTTCCACAGTGTGCAGATAGACGGACAGTCAGCAGCATCATTGCTTCTCCTTTCATTTCCTCGAGCTTTGATTAGATGGAACCATCAGTAGTATCTTGTTTCCCCAGGGGACTGATTTCTCTGAACACGAGCGTCAGCTACCTGATAGAGCCTCTTCTTGCTTCCACGGATGCACGGCAGCAGCAGCATGCTGTGTTCAGAGCCGAGCGTCTCCATCTACCCAGAGGTAGCTGCCTGCATCACCATGGCGACAAGGAGCGTGAGGAAGAGCTAAATGACTTCATCCATGGAATGATGTCACCACAGATGCACAGTGGGAGGGTGAGTTGGGACAGGACGAACGATGATCACCTGCCTGAAGTCCAAGTTTTACACAAACCATGAAAATATTGTCACCACATTCTGTCTCCATTTTCAGGAAAGAAGGGACCTGAGCCAGAATATGAAGTATGTAGAGCTGCTGATAGCGGCTGACAAGGCTGAGGTGAGGACCCAGTTGTGGATGTGGTCATATTTGGTCAATTTTTAACTAGACGGGAACTTTTTTTATGACACACTTAAAGGATGTGGCTTTGTATGTGAAACCAGCTCTGTAGGCAGAATTATTTATGATGAGATTATGGGAATTAGGAACTAGACTTCAAAGACAAGCAGGTTAGGTGAATTGGCGACTCAAAATTGCCTGTAGGTGTGAATGTGAGCGTGAATGGTTGTCTGTCTCTGTGTCAACCTTGTGATTGACTCCCCCCCTCCCCCACGACCCTCAAGGAAAAGTGGATCGCTAATGGGTGGATGGGTGTCATGAACTATATTTATATGCAGTATAAATAGTATATTTCTGCCTTACACAGTATTGTAATAAATCTAAATCACTCTATTTAGCACTAGTTGAGGTAAATATAAAGCTCTAATTCACGTCCTGTTTGTTGGAAATATGAAAAGTCCCCTTTTGAGGTTTTGCAAGATCTTAAAAAGAAGTTTGGGTGTGTGTGGGTGTGTCTATTTCAGTTTACAATGTGGTTTCTGTTGTTTGCAGTTTGAGAAGCATGGGGGTAGTCTCGAGAAGACCAAACTGAAATTACTGGAAGCGGCCAATCTGGTTGACAAGGTAAAATCTGACGTAAACCATGAAAACCGCAAATAGACACTCGCCTATATTTAGTAGTGACAAGTAAAAAACGAAATAGTGACAAGTGTCTTTGACTGTTCCTATCCATGCCCGCAGTACTACAAGGCTTTGAGCATCCGTGTGGCATTAATCGGTCTGGAGGTGTGGACCAGCCAGGACATGATCAACGTTTCAGACAACCCTCACAGCACTCTGGCTGCATTCCTGTCCTGGAGACGCAAACAGCTCCGTGCACTCCCCAACGACAACGCTCAGCTCATCACGTCAGTCTCTGTCTCTCTCTCTCTTTTCTCCCACTGGTCTTCCCATTTGTCATTCTTCACCCTCTCCAACACTAGTGTCCCCGTATCTCCTCTAAAGCCCCCTGTCCTGTGGGGTAGATCTCTCAATTGATTTTATCTCCATTGTGTGAGACAATAACCATCACCAGTTGTATCCCAGTGGGCCGTTGTCAAGCTGGAACTAATCACTAGTGGGGTTTTGTGTCTCCAGGGGGAGGACGTTCCAGGGCACCACCATCGGGCTGGCACCTCTTAAAGCCATGTGCTCCGACTACCAGTCTGGCGGAGTGAACACGGTGAGAGACAAACAATCATGAATCCTCTGCATGCACTTGAGTGGCAATGAGAGCTCATGTCTTACGTACGTCAAATGTAAATTGATAATTTGATCCCCAGCTCCTCCTGTCCTCATGTTGAAGTGTCCTTTAGCAAGACACTGAACCCCAAATTGCTCTCTATGTACATGTGGGGAAAAAAATATAACATGGCAACTTAAAGGGAAACTCCGATATTTTTAAACCTGGGCCCTATTTTTACAAATTTTGTGGTCGACTTGACTAATAGTTACCAGATTGCCTGCACCAGCATCAGCGAACGGGCTGCAATTGCTGCAACGTAATCCTTTGGGGCAATTGCGCCCGTGAAAAGTACGTCAACTAAAAGTGCTTGTTTTTGCCACTGACAGGCTCAGACTGTTATTCGAAGTGTCTGACAACATTATGGAAAGGATCCTTAAAGAGTAAGATCCTTTTGTCCTCCTGCAACAACTCAACCTCTCGCAAAATTTCAGAGAGAAGCCTTTCCTTGAGCGAGACTTTCTGTTTCTGGTTAAACAAAAAGGATCTTACTCTTTAACAAAACGGTCTGTCTCTGTAGGGATCCTTTCCATAATGTTGTCAGACACTTCGAGTAACTACTACAGGAGGTTCCCTTAAATATAATGTAATCCTCAGTAAGTTTGCAACTTGTAAAAAAAATCAAAACATTTAACTTTTTTTTTCTTCAAACAAAGAATATGATCCAGTAATTCAAGTTTTAATTATTTTAGGTTAGTATAGTGGAACGCCAGCATGTATCCTGCGATGACAGCGTCTCCAAAATGCAATGAGAAATATATGTGACTTTTTCTACCCATCTTTAAGTAACGTTTGACTCTTCTTTTGAAAAGGACCACTCAGAGTCAGCTGTGGGTGTAGCTGCCACCATGGCACACGAGATGGGCCACAACTTCGGTATGAACCACGACAGTACAGGCTGCTGCCAGGCGAAGGCCGAAGACGGAGGTTGTATCATGGCTGCTGCAACTGGGTACGCTACACACATGACCTATGCAACAAATAAATTACAATTATCAAACTAATAGGGAGGAGAAAAACAGAGGATTTGAAAGACGACTTCATGAGAAATTGTATGAACCAAGTCTTACATACTGTATTTGTGCTTCTTCTTCACCACGGCCCAGGCATCCATTTCCGCGTGTGTTTAATGCCTGTAACCAGAAGGAGCTGAAGAGCTACCTGAGCTCCGGAGGAGGGAAGTGTCTCTTCAACTTGCCAAACACCAGATCCATGTATGGAGGGCAGCGCTGCGGCAATGGTTACCTGGAGGATGGAGAAGAATGTGACTGTGGAGAAGAAGAGGTCAGTGTGTTGTGTCTCTTGAACGTTGCAGTATCTATTTTCCCTGTACGTTTTTTCCAGAACTCATGACTCCACATCTTCGTTGTGTAGGAGTGTAACAGTCCCTGCTGTAATGCCAACAACTGCACTCTAAAAGCTGGAGCTCAGTGTGCCCATGGCGTCTGCTGTCATGACTGCAAGGTAATAACATGAGACAGTCTTCTGGGCTAATTCTTACTATTAGATTATAGTAATATAGAAATTGAATTATAGCTCTGCAATTCTTTTTTTCTATCTCTTGTCATTAACTTCTCTTCCTCCTCTTCATCTCTCTCTGTCTCAGTTGAAGAGCCCAGGTGTGCTGTGTCGTGCTCCCTCGGGGCCGTGTGACCTCACAGAGTACTGCGATGGGAAGACGGAGTCGTGTCCTGCTAATTTCTATTTAGTGGATGGTACGTTGTGCGCAGGTGGGCAGGCCTACTGTTACAATGGCATGTGTCTGACCCTGGAGCAGCAGTGTCGGTCTCTCTGGGGACAAGGTGGGTAAACTGGATGCTTATAATCTCTAAATCTTTTGTTCCAAAAGGGGGTATATCCTCCATTTTGATCACATGTAGCATACATAGCATATTTAATACATGCATATACACTCATTTATTGATTACACCTAGCTAAAACTAATGCAGTCTAATACTCCTATTTATATCAATCAGGTTTGTGTTCAATTTAAAGCTCTACAGTTTATAGTCTCTCAAATGTATTTACAAATTAAGACAAAAAATACAGCAATGCTCAAGAATGTTTCGATTCCATATACAAACCTAATTTTCTATTTAATGCCCAACTGGAAAAATGCACCTATAGTCCTGGCAGCATGTGACACAGACACAAAGTGTTTATTTGTATTTACTGTAGGTGGTAAAAGATCAAGTTATATTTTTGATATCTAATGCTGACATCAGATTGACATGTATTTTGAGTTAAGTTGAATTCCCAAAAGAAGAATCCTATTCTTGAGCCTGTTCTTCTTTAATTTTCAAGGCATGATGGGATGATTAAAGCTTTAATGAGAAAATCAGTTTAAATGTAGCCAAACTCTTAAATATCACTAATGTATATGCACAAAAATTTCAACCATCAAACAATCTCACATTGTATCTTTAAAGCAGTTAAACGTCCAGTGCATGTTGAAGGAGGCTGGATAGAGTTAAAGATGAGTCCTTCGTCAGTGGGTCACAGGATTAGGGATTGTTATTGGACGGTGTCCATATTCACGTTGTGACAGAGCCTCCCTGGAGAGCCTTTGTAGCACCACAGGAGCCACACAGAACAGTGAGGGATGCCATCTGGTCTCCATCAGGTGGTCACATAACACACCGTGCATGCGTTTACTGCATGTGTGTGTTATTGTGTGTGCGTATGTGCAGCCATATTAATGTGTGTCCGTGCATTTTCTCTCCTTTGACCACAGATGGCCGTCCAGCCCCTGACCTGTGTTTTAAGAAGGTAAACAAAGCTGGGGACATGTACGGGAACTGCGGCAAAGATCTGTTTGGGAAGTACAGGAGCTGTAAGGACAGGTGAAAATCAAAATTATTTTGGTTAATTTACTCCATCAGTATCTACATTTCCTGAGAATTAAGTTCTAAGTTTGTTGCCCTTTTTCTAGTCATTGATCAATCTCAACAAATTGATTTTTATTATTTCTGCCAGCGATGCTCAATGTGGGAAAATCCAGTGTTTAACTTCAGCCTCCAAGCCCATTGAGAGCAATGCTGTAGGCATAGAAACCTCTGAGATTGTGGGCAACAAGAGGATCCAGTGTATGGGAACACATGTGTACAAGGCTGGGCAGGGGGACGAGGACGCACAGGGCGACACTCTGGATCCAGGACTGGTTATGACGGGCACCAAGTGTGGTGATGACTCGGTGAGACTCATACATGCATGGAGATATACTAAATGGAATTTATTGTTGTGGCAGAGCGCGTGCTTTAGATCTCTTTTACCTGTCAGAAAGCCACATTTAATTGTCATTTACAAACCTCGTGGGTCCAATCTTTGTGATTTTTATGAAGTATAATTCTACCACATAGAGGAACCACTCGATTCTCAGACTCACCTCCTCACACCCCTCCTTCTCTCAACAGATTTGCTTTAATGGAGAATGCCGCAATGCATCTTTCCTCAGAGCTGATGAGTGCAATGCGAAGTGCCATGGACACGGGGTAAGTTTCTATGTGTGTGTGAGGAAGGTTGCTGGGGAGTGTTGGGGAAGATTTGGTTGCTAGCCTGCTATTATGGAAAGCTGGCAAACTTGGCAGTGGTGCAAGAAGTGTTTAGATCTTTTACTTAATTAAAAGTAGCAATACAGCAATGTAAAATACTCCAGTACAAGTGAAAGTCATGCATTCAAAATATTACTTAAGTAAAAGTACAGAAGTATTATCACTAAAATGTGCAGTGAAGTATAAAGTGGCAGAAAATGGAAATAGTCAACTAAAGTACAAGTACCTCAAAATTGTATTTAAGTACAGTGATTGAGCAAATGTAGTTAGTTACTTTCCACCACTGAACCTTGGACTTCTTCCTACTTAGAACGATTTTGAAGTACTCATGTAGTCCTGAAATGTCATACCTGCATGTCAACATAATGATGTTGTAATTTTGATGGGCAATATGTTCTTTCACCAGCTATGCAACAACAATCATAACTGCCACTGTGACGCGGGCTGGGCTCCTCCTCTGTGTGACCAGAAGGGGTCAGGGGGTAGTGTAGACAGTGGGCCTGTCATCAGCCACAGTGAGACACTTAACTGTGTTTTTCATATGTTGACCGTTTCAAATATTTCTTTGAAACTGTGCAATTTTCTGACTCTTGTCTATTTTTATATTCCAACAGGCAATCTCCTTCCAATCCTGCTGGTCCTCCCCCTGGTTCTCTTTGTGGTTTTGGCTGCTGTCGGACTGTGGTGCTGCTACAGACATAAACTTCACCCACTGAAAACCTCTGCTCCACCTCCAGTGCCAACGTGTGTAATTCTGAAGTGTTACTCTTACTTACATACTTTTGCATTAGTCTCTATTTTGTGTCGATGTATAAATGATGAGTCTTTACTTGTCTATTTGTGTTTTAACCCTCAGTTGTTCAGTCCCGGTTGATGGCAAGCCTCTGTATGCGTACGGTCATGCCAACCTGGCGTTCTTGCTAAAAAAACAGGACTCAGACCACCTGGTAAAGAAGCCCACCATGACCCGGACAGTCCTGTCATTCTCTATTGTTTTTGATTTTTAGAATAAACCACTGAACTTTGTTATGGTTGCATTTTTCCACAGGGGAAATCCTCTCCTCGTCCGAGCCCATCTTGTCCAACTCGGTCCCGGCATGCTATTGTGCGTCCAGCAGTGAAGCCTCCTCCCCTACCTGCGTATACGGCAGAGCAGAAAGACCAGAAGCCTCAGACCCAGATCCAGCCTGCAGCTTCTCCTGAGAGACAATACTCTCCTCAGGCTTACACTCCACCTCCCGTTAAAACTGCACAGCTGACCAAGCAGAGACGGAACCAGGCTCCTCCACCACCTTCAGGACCACCACCTTGCCTGGACACCAAACCCTACTCACAGCATTCAGCAGGACCCAAACCCCGACCAGACCCCCCAAACAGACCTCCACCGCCTTGCCCTTTCAACAAGCCATCAGTGGTGAATATTTTTTTTTTATGTTTTTAAGTAAATAGGCACACTTTGCTTTAGTGAAATGACTGTGAAATGTCGTGTCATTTTTATGTAGGAACCACAACAAATGGAACACATGCAGGTTACCGCTAATGCTCTACAAAGAGGAAAAACTGCTTTGGCTCCATCTGCTGGACAGAAAAAGCCAAACAGGTAATTCATCAGGTTGCGTTTTCTAATGTAAATCTGTGCAAACCCCTTGTTAACTTATCTTTTTGCTTCTTTCAGAACCTAAGAGCTCAGGGAGACGTTGGGGACCACCACTCCAACAATGGACTGCCTCAAACTTTTGAATATTAGCGGCTGATAAAAATATCACTATGAGTATGCGTTTTGTAAATTAGCCCTATGTGTCTGCTTTAACAACAGCCAGAGCTGTGAATTTAAGACCTTTTTTTTGTTATTATTGTCTCAAAAGTTAATGAAAATGTGAAATTGTTCCATGTGTACAGCAGTGTTGAAACACTGTTCCAGGAGAATTTATTCACAAAGAAAAAATGAATGTTTTACAGTGTAGCCTATGTACTAAACATGGTGTCTCTTAAAGAGCATCAGCTGTAAAGGGATATCTTATGTTAAGAAAAACTGGACAAATGGGGGGGCGGCACGGTGGTGCAGTGGTTAGCTCACTGTCGCCTCACAGCAAGAGGGTTCTCGGTTCGACCCCACCGGTCAGCTGGGGCCCTTATGTGTGGTGTTTGCGTGTCCCCCCCCCNCCCCCCCCCCCCCCCCCCCGACCCTCCGAGGATAAGCGGTATAGATAATGGATGGATGGACAAATGGGGACCAGTGAACGCCCTTCATGCATGCTGTAAGTATATGCTTATGATGAGAGATACATATTTGATATGTAGCAGGAAATGCTAGGGATTCTTCAGTTTTGTTTGAATGATTTTATATTGTTGTAGTGTTGCACTTTGTGCAATCTTTTTAGTATCAAATACTCACTCCCTGAAGGCGTTAACTTTGGCATTACTGTAAGGTACTGTTACAAATCGTAGTCTATTTGACTAATTGGGGGATGACCTGGTTTTATCTGTAATATGGAAATACAGACCTATGCAAACCCTGACACTGCAACACTGTGTCTTCAACTGGAATGCAAATAAACACGTGGAAAAAAAGAATAATAATGTTATACATTTTAACTGGTTTTGTCAATACCTGTGTTCACACCAGGATTTAAACATCATTCTTGAACAGCCATATATATAGGAATCCTAAAGATGCTTTTTTTTCCCCCACACTTCGTGAATATAACTTTGTGAAAATGTGTTGGAAAAAACTTTAATTTTAGTTTAATTTAAATCATATTTTGGCCACTTGGGGGCAGCACACCAACCTGGAAACATCAATACACCGCATTGTAAAGTTGATGTGGCAAATGTTTGCGAACAGTGGCTTATTGGCATATGAAGCAGTGATGGAGCAACATTAGCATTCATTTGGAGACCTGTTTTTGGCCACCTGAAGAATTTAAGTCCATTATTGACTCTCCTTTTAGCTCTGTTTTTGGTTTCCAACAACTACTGAGGGAAATATCTGGCTCTTTAGTTGCTAAATGCTCCACTGTGTTCACCAGCTATTCGTTAACTTTGTCCCGTCTGCTGTTTGGTGCTGGACAGGTAGTGTTCAGTGGAGTTATTAGAGCTTTTTCACTGAAAACAGCTGCCTGCTGTGGCTGTAAATGATCTGATGAGAGCGGTAAGACTGAGCCAAAATAGCACAGTTGTGTGCCTAAAAACCAAAACAATGAGCTAAAAGATGATAAAACCCTGCGTACAGCTGAGGGAAGCTGCAGAGTTGGTGATTATTCTCTGTGGGTTCATCACTACAAACGACACCTTTCACATTACATGTAGTCATTTAATCCATTGATATTAGAAAACTATTGATTTATAGAGTAGCTTTGAATTAACCTCATCTGATGGAGATATCGTGAACTTTGAGGACTTCTGTACTGAACAGTGTCACAAAAAGGTGTATTTGATGATCAGGTGATTCTCAGTAACAAAGGCTATTTACTCTATTTCAATAAATCAATTTATGCCAAATTGAAATAGTGCGTTCACATCACTATCTTGATTCCCCTACAGGTGGAAACTTGTTGTTTTGGTTGTGCTATTACTAGATGATACCTTTGATGTTAATGCGCATCTGTCTGCTTTTAAAACGTTATAAATCGCTAGTGCATGTATAGATTGAAATGACGCCCCCTCTTAGCACTGCTGGAAATGCTGAAAGGTGCCTGCTCTTTAGATCTCCACATCCTTCACTGAGATGAAAGCTATCTGATTTATTTTAATCAAAAGACTGCTAAATACCAAGGCCAGACCCCCTGAACCAACCTTCCTCCAACACAAAAACAACCACACACACAAACACCCTCCCTGGTCGACTCTCTGTGGACTGAAGAGCCAGGTGATCTTCCACAGGACCAAAGGGAGGCGAAAGGTAGCTGTGACTCAGAGGGAGACGTGGCATTGGCAGGCAAAGGTTTAGCATGTGGCCTAATTGCAGCCATCCTCTCCTGCTGAGCATAATTAGTGTTAGCTAGCATGTCACTTCCTGTGGCGTTTCATTTATTAGAGATGATGGTGACACCCCCGCCGCCCCTTGCAGTGGGAGGGGGGCGCAGCCAGGAGGCCAGTAAAGAGTGGATCTCACCTGCTGAAAGCTCCCCTGCCTTGTAAAATGACCCAATTAAGCCAGAGTTATATTTCCACTTGTAATATTGATTATCACTCTCCTTTTTCTCACCAATTTTCTCTCAATCAGTCCCTGCTTTCTGATCAGATTTTTTTTTTTTTATCCTCTACTCCAAAATCGGTCATTATTAACATTTTTGACGAGGAGTTTTTTTTATTGGCTACGCTGTTTTAAAGTAAAATATTCTGCACTATGTTTAACTGTTACTTCCTCCAGGGGATTTAAGAATAAAAATCTACATACTGATACATTTTCTGGAATGACTAAACTGCAGTTATTCATTGTTGTTAATTAGTTAATGAGGCACTTTCCTTTTAATACAGAAGGTCATTAGTTGCAATTTGACCTAACGAGGTCCACCTGGAACAATGCCTAGTCACCCTGCACACATGTTCACAATTATTCTGCTGATTACATGTTACAAGTTGTATCTGGCCAGAGCTGAGAATTACATGAACTTACAAAACTACATAATGTCTGAAATCAGTCCTTATTTGCAGCACTATGTTTACGTTCCACAAATGCACCAATTGTTTTTCAGTGTCTGTGTTCCAAGTGGAATATTTATGCATTGTACAATGCAAAATATGTGACACAATTAAGTACACTCGATTTTCTGAGTGTGCTAATAATGCACAGGAGCTTTAAAAGGCATTGACTATATACAGTATGTCTTAAATATGGGATGGCCTGGGTTGCACCAGTTGCCTGCCAGTGATTAGCAGCTTCAGGCCTTTCTTCTGAAATGGGATTAAGTCCCACAACTGCAGATTTAAATCCAGAGCCAGAGGTGTCAAACACTAAAGGCTGGAAATTGTGTTCACATAGTGTATTTAAAGATAGTGCAACAGCCATCAATGTTCATAGTTACTGTTTTTGTGTTATTTTTGTAACAACAACCTTTAATCATTTCTCTCTTTATATAGAGAAGGTTAAAATTTCAGCCCAACAATGAGTGAGTGCGTAGCTTTTTGCCTTCAGTGTTTATGGTCGGGTCACCACCCCTGGGACTGATGGTGGGTTATATAGTTAAGTGTTGCTCTGATTGAGGTACTTGCCTCTGGCAATAAAAGGTCAACATAAATGATTAATGAGAAGAAAATGTCATAAGGGAGGGGAGGGAGCAAAAAGAGGTGTAAAGAAAACTATGGGATGACTCCTACATCCTAAATTTTCTTCTGCTCTTTTATTATTTTTATTTTGTTATACGTTTTGTTATGCCAGCTGTTTTACATTTAACAATGTACAATCTACAATGTATATCTTTCATTAAGTGTAAATTAATATTATTTACATGTGGCTTCAGTGTTCACCACAGCCAGGTTGCTCTTACAACAGATAGGCAAATTGATCACAGATCATCTGTGACAGACAGTTTCCTGATGTTGGTTATCCCTTTAAAAGTGAGGTTTTGACCTATCATGGGTATTCAGATCAATGAAGAGAGAATTCCTTATGAGACTCCCACAGAGGTGAGTCCACTGAAATGACTCCATCTGAGTTCAGACGAAAGCTCTTTACCTCTATTAGAACACTTGGTAATTCTAATGGATGCCCTTGTGAAAATATACTTAATGACCTGATGTCAGCAGGAGACCATCCGCTGATGTCTGATCCATCTCATTAAGACTCTACTGTACGTGTGTGTGTGTGCGTGTGTGTGACTGATTTAACCACCATACTGCTGTTGTGTTTCTATATTTCATTTCTAATCTATATCATTTATGACACCACAAGACAGTTTTATCACACACAGGCAGCATTTTCAGAATTGCCTTTATTGTAAACACTGGCCATTCTGATGCACAATGATCTCTCTCACAGAAAGAGGGCAGGAACCACAGACTCAAACTGTCACATAAAAAACTGCCTACTTCAACACCTCTAATATCCAAAGGGGTTTAAATCTAAATATATAATAACAATGATTGCACATGCGAGCAAAATACATTTACGGTGTTAACATCTACCTCCAATTAAGATGTCAAACTAAGATTCTCATGTTTTCCCAGAGGATTTCTTGCAGCACACCAGTCGTTAAAACACTTTAATTAAAGGGCAGTATTATGTCCAAATACTTCAAGAAAACTGTAACGTACTTCATTCACCATACCAAATACTGAAAATATATATAAATCTGTGTATTGAATTTCCATTGTCATCCTTGCCAGAAACTTTCATTTAATGTCACCAAAAGTCATTTTACACTAATTATAATCTAGTTCTCCCATCAAACAATAAAAAGACATTATGCAATGTTTATCATATATGCAGACGATACTGCTCTATGTATAATCCACAGTTTGTATTCCACACTGATTGCACTTCTTACCTTTGAATAATATAAACACAGCTGACAGAATACAAATGATTTACAGTGCAGCGCTCAGCAGTCCATTCAACTGAGATCTGTTGATGAAGCTGCTGCTGACAGGAATGTATTGAAGATGATATTTAAGATCAGCTGGAAGGTGGTTGTTATTTTTTCTCATCTTTGCTCTGGTGCTCCCATGGCACAGGATCATTTTCGTCTGTGTGCGATCCAGTCTCCCTCTCGTGCCAGAACTGCTCCAAATCAGGCAAGACAATCCCGTCTTTGAGGCTCACCCTGTCTACTTCCCTCCCTCCTCCTCCTCCTCCTCCTCCTCCTCCTTGCTCTGGCTGGGGCTGAGCCTCTATGCTGGGACCCTGGCTGGAGCTTGATTCAAAGCTCCTCGCCCCCAGCAGCTGGCCGGAAGTCTCTGGTCTGGGACAAGGCGACTGGAGAGCTGTAGGGTTGTGAGGTCCGGGTTTTGGCTTTGGAGGAGGTTGTTTGCGCAGGGTGAGGCGCCTCCACAGCCCCCTGTAGCCCTCTCTGAACTCCTCGGAGAGGGAGAGGACGATGAGAGGGTTCACCAGGGACAGAGAGAAGGTGAGCAGCTGAGCCGAGAGGGTTAGAAGAAGGGGAAGAGAAGAGGTGAGGGGGTGAGCTCCTTCAATTTCCTTCTCTGCTATATGACGCTCCCAAACCCACACCACCCACTGTGGAAGCCAGAGAATAGCCATGGCCACAGTCAGGCTAAACAACATCAAGGTGAGCTTCTTGGATCTGATCTGTGTGCGCAGGTTTTGAGTCTTACTGGAGCGGCGCTGGCACTGACCATAAGCCTTCCAGAAATACGCCAGGGCAAAGCTGAGAGGTGCACAGTAGACCCCCAGGGGGTATGCTTTGACGTACACAGACATGAAATCCCGGGCTTCTGGAGGAACTATCAGCACACACACCAGCCCGCGGATCTCTCTCTGCAGCGTAGCAAACAGCCAGTGAGGGATGGTGACAGAGCAGGCGGACAGCCAAATGAAGAAGAACACCACCAGGATGGAGCCCAGGTGGATGCTCACCTGCTTATTGGGGTTGGACACATAGCGGTAGCACGCTTTGGCCATGACAGCCACTGTGATGCTCTTCGCTGCCATGCAGGACTGGAGGAACCAGTCGGCCGTCTTGCAAACCACCCAGCCCAGATTCCAGCTAGATTTGGAGTAGAAGGCAGCCCTAAAAGGCACCGTAAACACTAGCACCAGTCCGTCAGCAAACATCAGGTTGAAGATGAGGGAGTTGATGAGAGAAAGTTTGCCCCTATGAGCGTTGGAGAACAAGATGACCATCGCAGTGAGATTACAAGCCACACCCAAGACGCAGATGACTCCCAGAATAGCTGGCACCAGGACCCTCAGCTCCCTGGGGTCCAGGTGTTGGTAAGAGCCACGTTCATTGAACGACCACTTGTCTATGGAGCTGTTCACCACTGTCGCATTGTTCCCACTTAACTTATCCATCTTTTCCAAAAATATGATGAGCTGATATGAGTGGAAAAGATATGAAAAGTCAAACGCAGCCAGGAGATGAAAAAAGGTTCTGGGTAGAATATTTTCAAAAATGTAAGTGCTCAAAGACTTTATTAGAAGAAGATTAAATTTATCTAACAACAATCTAATCTAAACTAAACAATGAATCTAAACCTGTTAGAATAATTGCATCAGAGAAGGTATTGATTGACGATCAATGATCACAGTGGAGCTCCTGTCTGTCCCTGGGTTTATCCTGAGACACAATGATGCAGCTTCTGCAGCTGGTTATAAAGATGCTTTTTGATTGACAGCTGCTGTCCCCAGCTGACAAAATGTGCGTAGTCTTACAGCCTCACGGGGCCAATTAGAAAAACTCTGCATAATGTGCACAGTACGCCAGATGAAAGTATTGGATTAGTGATTTGTGTAAATGTTTGTGAATTAGTGGTCATTACAGTGAGGTTTTCTTAGCAGAGTTAAGAGATACTAATGCTTAACTGTTTAACCTTTTGCCACAAAATCAATGTTATTACAGCAAAGCCTTCTTACAATTACAAACAGAACATAAAATATAACATCTGAAGCATCCATCAGCAATCCAGTTGATTTTAGTCATTTGTGTTTGTTGTTTGAGCTGTTAGGGTGGGTCAGAAACCTTAATTTGGAAGCTGGATTTCTGCTCTTATTATGGTAAATCAGTATGATATGAATAAACATGAATAACTGAAAGAAATTAAGCAAATTGTAAGCGTGGCTAGTCATTTGAAATCAACCACCAACTGTGTCCAGGTGATGAAAATCATGCTTCCTCCCTTTTCTAGAACAGTCAGACTGCCTTTACGTGTCTTGCTCTTCATCCACAAGAGGGCGGCCTTGCACCACAAGCAGCAATGAACATGAATCACATAATTTACATTCAATTTGAGTCAGCAGTGAGAAGAAGAAATTCAACAACGCAGGCATTGAACTTGCACATCTTTATTCTTTTTTATTCAAAGAAAGTCCAGTAAGCATAAAGACTGCATGGTAATTAATTGCATTTCAATACATTCTGAGCTATAAAAGTTTTTTTTGTTTCAATTAATGTCACAAAGGAGGTTGTTTAGAAGACGTTACTGTTTAAAGGAATCACACGTAATAATTCCCTGATTTCACAGAGTTCATTTAGACCTTTGACTGCTTTCTTTTATTGGAGTTGGCCCTTAAAACAAATCTGAGACAAGCCAGGATCTCCAAATTGATCAGAGCCGAGGGCTGAACCACAACCTGCTACCATTCCACGTTACCCATCTTCAGCAAGAGGAGAAATATGGACGGACACCGCAGCAATCTCAAATCAAACATTTTTAAACTGCTTACATCTGGATGAAGTCAAGTATTTCACTTGGATAGTGCCTTGGATGATCTGTAGATGTTCAAATATCTATATGCAGACTGTCAGTTTCATCAGAATCAGATCCAACGCATGCAAAAAGAGCTATGCTAGCATTATGTTACGCCAAGAAATCTCAAGTTTATGTTCAATAATTCAACATGAAAAGTTTACGGTTCTACCATCTACAGATCATTTTCAGTACCATCCAAGTAAGGTAAAAAATTTGGTGAGAATTTCAGATTATTCTTTTCAACAGGAATTTTGCCAAAAAACAAAAGGTAATGTGGCTTTGTCGTGTCTCTTGCAAACTGATGACATCAGACTGACTGCAATGTGATAAGAGCAACATTTACTTTGTACATATCACAGCGTCCTCCCCTGAACTCACAAGCATGTAGCCGGTGCTATAATGTAAATTTGACTACATTGCTTCAAACACTTTTTCCACTTGGGACCTCAGTGGAGCTTTTTTTGTTTTTGTTTATAGAGAAAGAGAAAAAAAAATGAGAGAAAAGAAAAATTCCTAAGTTAACATTTCATTTGAAACATTCACGCTCCTGCCTTGTACTCAGTCCCCTCACCCCTCCCGCTCCCAATACATCGAACCCCCACATACCAAAAGAAGGCACCACAGCTTCTAAACAGACTCAATGACTGAGAGAAGGACTCAATAAAACAACAGCATTAAATAAAACCATTGACACAGCCTGGAAGGGCTTCATTCACATTATAGACTACAGCTGTCTCACCAGGGAGACACAGAATTGGTACTAGAACGACTGACCACATTGTGTCACAGGCAGAGAAAACTCTCAGTTTCTGGGGTCAGAGATTAACAGTCTCTTCCTCTTTTGTAGGAATTCTGCAGCAGGATGCACTGTCCAGAACAGTAAGCCTCAGTTAGAGGCCGCAGGGTTGATCACATGCACTGTAGCATGAGCAGATTTGAAAGAGAGGGGGCACTGTTGCTACATGACAACGAGCCACCATCACGTAAGCTAGGTTTCTGTCCCTGTGCTCTACTTTATGTTTAGTGTACCCACATCCAGCCCCTTTTCTTCAGGGTCCAGAGGGCTGCTACATCATGTCATTCATGCAGCAATCCTCTTGTTGCATAAATGCACAGGATTCCCTTCTTCAGGTGTCCGCATGGCTAAATAAATTAAATTAGAAGTCAAATTGAAGAATGAAAGTCCATTCTTGATTTCAAGGAACACTTTTCCTCAATTTGTATCCAGGTTGTATCGATTTCCTGCTTCACAAAATTCACAGTCCGCTTCCCCAATTCAGCCACTGGATACTCATCTCTGCACTTCCTCAGCAGAGCGGCAAAATTCAAGACCGGCAGCAACAAGACATAGGGAGAGGAGGAGAAGGATGTAGATAAGGGCTCCATCTCTCTCTTTCTCCCACCCGACCTCTCCCTGCAGCCCCTCATGTGTGGGGGTCAGGGGTCAGCAGGGGCAGATTGGCCTTTAGTTGACCTTGTCTTGGAAGATGTAGAGGTTGTTGGTGGCCGCTACAGCGATGATGTTCTCATGCGGGTGCCACGTAGTGTGAAGGATCTTCTTGCTGAAGTCTAGGCTGTCTACACTGATCTCATCCTTACGACGCTTCCCACCCACACACACCTGGAGGACAACAGTTGGGGTAAAGAGGTGTTAATATAGATGTAATATATAGAGTGTGCATAAGCATAAATTAACACTTATTTCAGTGATGTTAATTTATTTTTTGCCCACTTGGGGGCAACAGAAGCTGTCAAACACAACACTGACATATTATCACCTCATAAAGTAGCTCTGGCAAATGTGTTAGCAAACAGAAATTACACATAGACTATTTACACATCCAGGAGACATGGAGCAACATTAGCATTCATTTGGAGTCACATTTCTGGCTAATTAAGTCCGATATTCACTCTCCTTTTAGCTTTGTTTTGGTCTCTACTAACTCCTGAGGAAAATATGTGGCTCTTTAACTGCTAAATACTTCACTATGTTCACCAGCTAGTCGTTAACCGTCTGTCTTGTTGCTGGGTGCAGCTTTAACCTTCAGAAAACTAAAAGTAATTTGGCATTAGTTTACTGTGCATGTGTTTACCAGCCCAACTGGTCTGTTTGTTGTGAAAAGAAACGATGTAAAAAGAACAAAAGAGGTTAAATCCAACTTTCTCTGAATAGAGCAATTGCTTTCTTCTACTTAGGAAAAAGTTTTCTGTTTAATTGGTACATTTTTATTTGTCACATTCCTGCTAGTAATCACAACTAGTACATGAATTTCACACGCTCGTTGCAATCCCACTTTTGTGACTTAGATTAATAATGCAGGTGAATTTTGATATGCATTTTCTGGATAATATCATAATTAATTATAGTGTAGTTTATCAATGAAGATTCCCGGTCATCAAGATATCTAAAAATACTAATTTGAAGCCTAGTGGATGCCTCTTAAGTTTCCCTCACTAGTAAGATACCGTGGCAATATAATGCGATTCCAGCTGCCTTAAACATATAGGACTTCCAGATATCAGGTCACTTGTATTGATGAGCAGCGCTGTACCTTGCGAGGCTTGAGAATGGCTCGGGGTTTGCTGTTCTCCCTGGACGCTTCCAGTGTGACGTCACGTTTAGTGTTGCGGTCAAACATTCGGAAGAAATTGTTGTAGGAGCCAGTCATTATGACACTGAGGAGGAGCAGAGGAGAGCAGAGCGTTATTGAGATAGATATATAGATGTATCGATGGATGGATGGATGGATAAAAAGTAAAGCTTACCTGTCTGATCCATTCCAGACACACTCAAACTTGTCAAAGATGCAGTCATTCTCATACAGTGAACAAAGTTTGCCTCGTAAATAGTCGTGAACCTGAAAAACAAATAAAAACGTGTGTGAATGTTTGAACTAGTTGGTGGATTATGATCACACCTTTCCGGCATGTGAAGTTCGTCATATTGCCATACAACCATAAGCTGCATTGCCATATGCTCTACTTTCAGTAATCCCTCCAGACCTGGTGACCTATGCTAAGATGCTAGGTAGCAGGTGGAGGCGGAGCTGGAATTGGACAGAGAATCCCTTGAGCCCGGCTGATGGCCTTATCAATCACGACCTGCCGTAAGATGGCTTCCCCTGATCAGCCAGTGTGGATCTGACCCCAGTGACACACAGTGGGAGGTTTTGCCCTTCAGGTTGCATCAGCGCCTCCACTATCTGTCTTTTTACGGACAGGCGGCTCAATAAGCCCTCCTGAGGTAATCGCTGAAGATGACACGGTGACAGTGAAACAGGATTATGTTGACTGATTAGTCTTAAATCAATATGTTTTGATTTGATTTAGGCCTAACCGTTATTTGCTAACTTCACCAGCTGAGAATTGTCTTCGGAGCCTTCAAACTGTCCAACAGGCACATAAAAGCATGACGAAAACTCACCTGGTACGTCTCTAGTGGTTTGTTCTCCATTTGAAGGTCCCACACCTTGACAGTGAGGTAGTCCCTTGTCATCAGGTAGCGCCCGTTGTGGCTGAACTTCACGTCAGAGATGGATGAGATGATTTCAGAGAAAAAGGAGCGAGTGGAGGGATCCTCTGGCTCCTCAAAGTCTATGAGAGGAAAAACAAAAAGCAGTTATCTTCTGACAGATCAAACATATTTTACACTGTAGGAGGTCGCTGCTTAAAAGAGATGTTTTTCCTCCTGCAAGTCTTTTAATCATTCACAGCGAAAAATAAAACACAAAGCAGATTTTGTTTGGGGTGGTGGGGGCCATCATTAGCGAACGATAACAGCCACAACAATGTCTGGAGTAGGGGGTTTTGCTGCAGCAGCTGCATCTCTTCACGGTATTATTTCTCTGTGTGTTTAGGGAGACAGTTGTGGGTCAGCATGCTGGGTAAATATTGGTTATGATTCATATTGATTCTGGCAGCTGCTGATCTGTGTGCAGGCCAACACACTGGGGATAAGAGCCAGGCATTCCATCGTTAGCTGTCAAGTTATTGTTCCTCCTCCTCTTTTTCTCCCACCCTTCCTCCCCCCTCTCTCCTCTCTATCTCTCCAAATATGCCCCCCCCCCC
>LKNJ01000452.1:98025-116544 GCA_002120245.1 Maccullochella peelii | reverse complement strand
TCCTCAGCTGAGACCTGCAGAATCGCTCTGTGATGTGTCAATGGGGAGTCTAACAAGGGATGCGGCGTGAGAGATGAAAAAATAGGGGGTTGAGGAAGGGATGAGAAAAACAAATCAATGTCAAAGTGCTGGGCCCATTTGAGCCCCGCTGGATTTGTGTGTGTGTGTGTGTCAGTGAATGAGTGTTTATGTATAAGTGGGTGTGTGCATGTATATATGCATGTGTGTGCGTCCCTGCCCTCCCTCCTGGTGTATAATAGGGTCCCTGGGGAGTCAGCATGGGGCTGTTTGGTCCCCCTCTCTCTGTCCTGGGGCTCAGCGCTTTGGCAATCCTCCCCTGTCTCCCCTATCCTTCCATCCCTCCATCTTCATTCTAACGCTGATTAATACCAGCAGCCTCCCAGATTTACAGGTATGGCAGGGGATACAGTATGATTGTGTATTGTGGTGTGTATGTAGAAGGTTCGAGAAGTTTTGTGTGTGTGTGTGTGTGTGTGTGTGTGTGTGTGTGTGGATGTCAAGAGACGGAGTAGCTGTGTGTGTATGTGTGGGAGGGAGGGAATTATACATCGCTCTGAGCCAAACGTGTTCATGCAGTGAGACAGTAGGTCGGCATTAACAGACCTGTCCTGAGGCTAACCGGAGCACCTGCCTGCTCTGTGTGTGTGTGTGTGTGTGTGTGTGTGTGTGTGTGTGTGTGTGTGTGTGTACTGCAAGCACCTGTGAAGTAATGGCATGTACATGTCAATATCAAACAATCAGTGTGCGGCTGTGAATACCACAACTTAAAATTTAAAAATGAAAAAAATCCCAATTCAAATCAAACCAAAACCAATTCATTTTTCTTATTTAGTCCTCAAATAATAATCCACAATACTCATGTGAAATGCAACAGGCCGTGTTGGTGCATGCACGGTCCAGTGAACGCATCAATATGTCTTCGGAAATGACTGACATTATCGAATAACAAGGTGTGTCCATGAGGGACTAATGTGATTGCTCTTAAGCCATTGATTTCCCAGCGAAAATGTCAATGTATTCATTATTCATTCGACCAAAGAGTACGCATGTGATGTGCTTTAGAGAAGGCCATTCATTGTTTAAAACACACAGGGAGAATTATTGATGGGTTATCAGTCCTGACATATTGAGCAGGGGGAAGGCTGTGTGTCACGGCCACTGAGCTGAAGCAGAAACGTTGAGTGTGGATTTGCAACCACGGCACCACCATGTTGTATGTATATATGTCTTTCTGTTTGCCCAGCTACATGATGTTGTCATGTATTCACAAATTTAGATAAATCTGCAGCACTCTCTTCTGTTTCCACCCTCATGCTAATAATACTACTACTTGGCTTCATTGAGGACACTGAGGTCATGTTCTCTGTGTGATTTCAGGGAATTTGGAGGTTTTGATGGCCAGGAAAAGGAGTTTGAGTCCTACAATTACAAACAAATTACACACAGTGGGTTTCTCGAGACCGACTCAATATCTAAATTTGACTGTTTTAAGGAGAAAAAATTCAAATCATTATAATCCAACTATTTATCCTGGCAAGGGCAATTGTATGCAGAAGCTTGCTAGACAGAAGGCTTTGAGGCAAAATTTAGATTATAGAGTAGGGACATCAAATTTACTGAATATATAATGAATAAAGAAAACGGTGGGAAAAAATGTCTATTGGTGGTTGGTCAAAAAAGAGTGGTGGGGTCAGTATTTCTGAAATCTTGGCTATAGTCCTGCTACTACTGTTAACCAATAAACACAATGAGGCCCCATAGAAGATTATAAAATAATAGTTAACGTAATAGAATAAAAGGCATCACATAAAAGCAAATCTATTTAGATAAGTGTTGGCTCTTTCTAGTCACTCTCTTTTTGTTTTGTTTTTTCCATGATGCACTCTGCTGATACTCACATTTGCAGTGCTTGTCGCAGAGCGCGGCCTGTCTCATGTCACACAAGCGTATTGAGCCCTTGCTGCTGCTGTAGGCAAAGGTGTGACACTGCTGGGGATGAAACTCTGCTGAGGTGATCACCTCCGTCAGCTCCTCCATGTTGGCTGGCTTGATGTCCACAATGTCTGAGAGACAGGCACTAAGGAACAACTACAACTTTTAGCACACAACTAACACTGTGAAGGCCAAAACTCTGACAAATCACTACTGTTTTGAATTTGAAAGTGACACATTTTCAGGGTTGACGGGTTTGAATAACAGTTACTTTCCACCCATGTCTTCACACTTTTATGCACGCGATGATTGGTAATGGCTCCTCAACATAGAGAAGACCCGCGTAAGAGGATACTGAAGCTGCGATCGGTGATCTCCAGGTTCCACAGGTTCACCCTGAGGTCGTCAGTGGAGATGTACGTCTGAAGGTCGGAGTTGACAGAGATGGAGTTGATGTGGTAGGTGTGGGCATTGCTGAACACACGCCTGGCTGTAGCCTCAACCATCAAGTCCATAGGCTGCAGCACCGGCACCTATCGGTGAAGACAGGTCAGTTAGGGAGGGGGAAAAAGGAGAAACACAGAAAAATATGCGAGAAAAAAAAAAAGATTCATCTTGAAGGCTATTCAATATTTCGTGCACTTTGATGCTGGTTTCCTGGAGGTATTTATCTGTGTGAATGTGCATGAACACGGTTGCTTGTGTGCATAAATTGTGTGTGCGTGAATATGCTGCATGTGTATGTGTGTGTGTGATTCCAGGGATTCATTTGACATTTACCCCACAAATCTTAATGAAACAGAGACAGCGACTGAGCGGCTCCGGGGGGGTTTGAAAACTGGTTCAATCAGATTGTGAATATCTGTTTGCTACATGGCTACTCAGTGATCACACCTCTCTCCCCCTCTCCCTCTCTCTCTGTCTCCCTCTCCCTCTCTCTCTGTCTCCCTCTCTCTGAAGTGCTGAAGAAGTCACTCCTGTTCTCTTGTTTGTGTGTGTGAGAGAAAGCGAGAAAAGAGAGAAAGCGAAGGAGGTGGAAAGAGAGATGGCCCAAGGGCATCGCTAGGCCCTGCTGAGGAATGATAACTGAACTCTGCAGAATTAAGATGAGCTCACACACACACATACACACACACATAACATATACACAAACACGCACAGAGCTGCTCAGGCTTCAAAGAAGCCCAGCACCAGTCTGCATGCAGCCCCCCGTTGGCCAGATAAAACCCAGACAAAGAGAGAAGGGAGGGGAGGGAAAGAGGAGAACAAATCGACTGCTTCTTCCCTTATTCTCTCGTCCGTTGCTGGCACTGACAGAGAGACATGGCAGCCCAGCAGGCTGCTGTATCTCCATGGGTGTCACTTCATTTCCATGTCTTTCACTGGCTGTCCAGAGAGACACAGACCATATTAACCCATAACCCCCAACACTGACAATTACATTGTTCAGCTTGCTTGAAATTACCTATTAGATTGTCTTCCTTATAGTTTGTAAAACAGAATATTTTTAATTGAGATATTTCTGCTTTAAAAAGAAACTCTTATAAAATACTCTTAGAAATCTATTCACAACACAGAAATTAAAGCAGTTTCCTCTTTTAAAGCAGCTCATCTCAATCAGATAAAACGCAAAGGACTCTGAACCCCCATCATTCCTGGCCATGATGGGGATCTTCATGGCCAGGAAAAGGAGTTTGCATTTTACAATTACACACAAATTACACACAGTGGGTTTCTTGAGACCGGCTCTAATGTTTTTTTAGACTCAATATCTAAACTTGACTGTTAGGAAAAAGAAATTAGGGATTGCTAAAATAGGGATTTAGTATTTCAATTAAAATCAATACAATGCAACTATTTACCCTAGCAAGGGCAATTTTATACAGAAGCTTGCTAGACAGAAGGCTTTGAAGCAATATTTAGATGATAGAGTAGGGACATCAAATTTACTGAATATATAACAGTTCAATGAATAAACTTCACAGCCTCCAAACAGGATTGCCACAGTCCCAGCCTGTCCTCCAGGTTGCTATGATCCCCTGGCCAGCCAGACAAAGAGGGACAGACACGCTGAACACAGCACTAATCTACTGTGGCAGACACACACACATGTACACACACATACACACACACAGTGTCCTACGCGCCTGCCTGCTTTGTGTGAAAATTAAAGAGGTAGTGGAGTGATAAGAATGAGGGAGAGGGGGGAGAGAGACAGAGAGGATGATCCCTTCATGGTCTTCACTTCAATGCACATATCGATCACTCATTCTCATTTTCTTCTGCCAGTGCAAGTTCAAAATTATCCAACGATTGTGTGTTTGTTGGTGTTAGAGTGTTATTTATTAGTACTGCGAGTAAGTGTGCAGGTATTTAAAAAGGGAAAACTGTATCAACTTTGACAAATACAGTATGGACATACAGTATGTGTTGCTATGAAGTTTATGCAGGATTAAAGGCTATCATAGCATAATGACTGAATGCTAAATTTTGATTTAATCAGCTTATCTGAGCTGCACTTATTCAGACTTCAGGCCACTCGATGTGCAAGCTGAGGATAGACATTTGTCACAAAAAACATTTCAACATGTCACAGTAGAAAAATCGCAGGTGTTAATTATAAAATTAATGATGGCTGAATTCCATTTAGCTGCTCCAGTTTCAGGGTCCTGGTATTGTGCATGCTGGTTCACTGTCACACTGTCACGGCTTACTGGGACACTTGAATAGAACAGAGCCATCATTAATGTTATTAGTAACACCTGTGTTGTGCCTACAATGACAAGCCAAAATGTAGGCTGTGAACAAATCTAATATCAACATGCCTTTCTAGAAAGATTTTCTCATTGTCATATTCCTGAACTGCTGAATTGCCTTTTAGGGAATAGTTCGACATTTTGGGAAATATGCTTATTTCCTTTCTTGCTGGGAGTTAGATGAGAAGATTGATACCATTCTCGTATTTGTCTGTTCGATATAAAGCTACCTCCAGTAGTTGGCTAGCTTAGCTTAGCATAAAGACTGGAAACAAAGGAACACAGCTAACCTGGCTCTCTCTAAAGGTAACAAAATTCACCTACCAGCACCTCTAAAACTCACTAATTAGCACATTCTAGTTTGTTAATCTGTACAAAAAACAAAGTGTACAAAGTTGCATTTTTACGATGACACATTTTATTTGTTTATTTGTGAGCTTTAGAGGTGCTGGTAGGCGGATTTTGTTACCCTAGGGGGGGGCGAGGCTAGCTGTTTTCAGTCCAAATGCTATGCTAAGCTAACCGGCTGTTGGCTCTAGCTTTATATTTACCGTACTTACTGTACAAACATGACAGTGGTATCAATCTCTCAGCAAGAAAGCAAACAAGCGTGTTTCCCAAATGTCAAACTATTCCCTTAAATACTATGCATTTGGTTAGGAGCATAGTACGATTACGTTGAAAATAACATGAATAATAAGACAAAAGATAGATAATAAATAGATAATAACATAAAAGATATTTTACAAAATGTGACATTATTTATATTCTTCTTCTTGTTACATAAAAGAAATCACTGGAAGATTGTTTTCTACAGTACGTCATGGAAGATATCAAACATCTAAAATAAAAATATTAATCTTAATTATATCAGCAGTCGGAACATAATGACTTTTACAGTAGGCTACTATAGTTCATGGTGAACTTTGGGGATATAAATGTTCCACTTTTTTAAAATATTTATGGAAATAGAGTAAATTGTCATATTTCACATTTATAGAAAATTAACACCTTATGAGCTTCCATTTTTTACCTTTATCTCTAAAAGAGGCCTGAAAGGACCCTGAGGCTGTAGCTTGAAATGTTTTGTTTTTGTTTCCATTCAAGATTAATCTGGAGTTTTATGAGATGTTCCCTGTCCTCAGATCATAATCTGCTATCTGGCTCCAAGCCAAACTGTGAAATTTTAACACGGCAGAAAGACAAGACACAGAGCCGTTTACCTGACTCCATGTGACATTTTGGGTGGTGTTAGACCTGCTAGCTTTGTGTGACCTCTTACCCGTAGCGAGGTGATGGTCGACGGGTTTCTGATCCGTCCATCCTCATCCTTCAAGTTGTAGCCCTCCGGACGCTTGTCTCTCTCACTGATTTTCCACAGCTTCACCGTCTTGTCTGGGATGGATGCATCGCGCAAACACACAGACACACACAAACACAAAATACAGTTAGATCATGGCTCACTACAGTGAATCTCAGATACAAGATGGATGCGGGGGGTTGGGCGGCCAATCTGGCACGTAGCTGGGCAGGAGCCAGCGAGAATGATGAATGCTGGCTCCTGTGTACATTCTGATGTCACTGATATCAATCTACAAGTTGACTACATTTCCCGGCTGCAGTATACGTTCCCCCTGAAAAAGCCATCTGGACGCTTTTCAATTCTGCATCACATAAACAGCAGTTACATCTCATCTTCTCGGTCTAGTGAAGGGGATGGTGGCAGCAGTCAGGTTGTTGCCTCTTTTTTTTTTTCTTCTTTTAATTTCCGCTGTGAATATTGGTGTCAGAGCAGCGAGGCCATCGCCACAGGACCCTCCACCATCTGCTCCAGCCACCGCTAGCACTTCTGTAGCAGCCATGCATGAAGCCCACAATCTGCAAGACGTCTCTCTGCTGATGTCTGTGTGCGTCTGTTTGAGCTAGTGTGCATGTATGTTGTGAGGTGGTGGCACATGCCACGCATGATATATATATGTGTGTGTGTGTGTGTGTGTGTGTGTGTGTGTGTGTGTGTGTGTGTGTGTGTTCCTGCTGTGGCAGCCATGCATGAAGTTTCAATCTGAAACGCGTCTGCTGGTGGCACTTGCTCAGCCAAGCGAAGCACCAATACATTTACACAAATAGTCAAAGAGACATTTTCATGTGATATTAATAACTTCTCCTTTTGCATCAGCTGTATATCTGACCATTCTGCAAAGTGAAGAATGAATCATGCCTTTAGCTGACACTGTTATTGACTAACAACATGACAGATTAATGGTTTCTTTTGCCACTTGTGTCATCGCTCCTACAGTACCAGGATCGCCTTAGCTAACTGACTGACCGTTGGTGGAAAGCAAGAAGTAGGCGGCATTCTGCTGAGGAAGCCATTTGATCTTGTTGATCTTCTCCTCAATCTCCAAACTCTTCAGGTAGTCAAACTCCGGCTCGTGGCTCTGGAATGTGCTGTAAACATTGTACTCCCCTCGACGTTGAGGCTGGCTCTTACTCTGCAAAAGAAGGAGAGAGAGAGAAACACGGGTGAGAGATTGACCTGTTTGCTGTTAACTCTCAAAGATTAAATATTGGTTCCCACAAATTTGTCATAAAGAGTTTAATTCCTTCACAAGATGTCCAACATTTGAAAAGAATTGCTGGTGCAAATGTGCATTTTATTACCCTTAAATTTCCCCTTAAGTTCATCAGCATGTTAGCATTGTCACTGTGAGCTTACTGTATTAGCACGCTGATGTTAGCATTTAGCTCAAAGCAATGTGTGCCTATTGTCAGTACAGCCTCACAGAGCCGCTAGCATGGCTGTAGACTCTTAGTCTTGTTTCCACACTGTTCGACAACATTACATATATATATATTGATTTGCTTGTTTTAGCACTCCTTTGCAGCTATATGGCACATTTACATTTAGTCAACATTCACTTCCAAGTTGCTATATTCTTATGGCAGCTCCATTACATGAAATGTAAAATAATAGATGCACAGTGCACCATTTGCACATATTTCTGCTGTAATTCAGCATGAAATATTTGGTAGCATTGAAAACCTTGGCATCTTAACTGAAATTCAGAATACATTGTGGTGGTTTTAAACAATGCTGTTCCTTGTAAAACAAGTTTATAATAATGACCCCACCAAAGCTTCTTTAGTGGTTAGGGTTATGGCTTTTTGGTGTTTGTTGTTTTAAGATATTTACTTCTGAATTCCCAGCTAGCAATACTTACTTCAAATATACCACTTTACTTAATTATCTAAAAGCATACAATCCAACGTCAAATCCTTTCAGCAGAAGGGCAGCATAATTAGTGTTGCATTGTTGGCATTTCCTACCTCCTGCTCTCTCTGGAAGACAACCACTCTGCCTCCTTTATCCCCGGTGGCCAACAGCTCCCCCGATGAGTTAAACTCCACCGTTGAGATAATGTCAGCTGCGACACAGGAAGCAGAGCAGAGAATGGGGAGAAAATGTCAGTGTGGACGTGCACAAAGCCGTCAAGGTATCAGCCAGATAAAAAGAAAGAACCTTTCGGCGAGATCTGGTAGAGTGACTTCTAGAAAACATGTCAGGGGAAGGGAGGGGAATCTCGTGACAAACCCACACAGGACTCCCTGGCACAGATACCCTAGTTTGGTGAAATATGGGTTAGGAGAAGCCACTGGATGAGTCACTGCATGATATCAACTAATTCAGCGCCTTGTCTGATTGAAGTGAGCCAATCTGTGTCATTTAATTGCACTCCTGCTTTTTAAAAGACGCCGCTGCCACACTAATAATGCCATTCACCTCTCTCCTCCTGGCTGCAAGACCCCGTGCTGCTCAGTGACTCTCCTGCTCCTTCATTAAAAAACACAGTCAAGAACCTTTAAACTGTGCACTTTTTGCAGCTGATGAAAAAAAATAGTATGCCACACATGCATAGACATACAGTACTATGCCTATACATGTGTGGTATACTTTTTAACTTTCAATCTATTCAGTGCATTAGCAGGATTACCAAAATATAATAGCAATAAGGTATAATTGCTCTATTTATACTTGATCGTGGACATTTCTCAGTGTTTCTAGATAGCTACAGTTTCACCAAAAGTAAATAACACAAGTAAAGGAGAAGCTAATGGTGACTGTAATTATTACTTAGCCCCAGGCTAAAAAGGCATAGCATAATGTCTGTCACACACACACACACACACACACACACACACACACACCACAGCAATGGCTAGCCCTCTTTTTAACAGTGACAATAATATTAGAAGAGAGAGAGAGACAGAGCTTGTTGTTTTGTACCCCCCACGCCCTCTGTGGACCTGCTACTGGCAGAGCGCTGAACAAGAGAGGGGAATGTTGCTATGGAGACCATTTCCATCTCTAGCGGCAGTTGGAGGGGTGTATATGTGTGTGTGTGTGCACCAAGAGCTCTCAGACTTAGTTGCTGATGCTAGCTGTAATTCAGCAGACAGAGAGAGTGCTGCAATAGAGTGAAAACCTGCTACCGCATCTGGGGGAGTGTGTGCAGTTCAATGCAGCAACACAACTTCAGACAATAGAGTCCCTGTAGACGGGCTCATCTCTTCACATAAAGCTGCTGTGCATGGTGGAAATGACTAAGCGCCATGTCTTTGAATGTGTATGTGTGTGTGTGTGTGTGTGTGTGTGTGTGTGTGTGTTCTCCCCTTGTTTCATTTAATTGTTGAAGAGAAAGCCACATTCAGCGATGAGACCAGAGGGATTCTTAAGGCCATGTGCTGATACTGACATCATATTTGAATCTAGAAACAAACTCACAGACACACTCTGACCTAATTACAGCCTGGGAGTACCCCACTGACACACCATACTGTTGTCGCATACACCCTCGCGAGCCAAGACACAGCACAGAAGTTTTCTCTCTTTCTCTATCTGCATGTATTGACATGTGCAACCCCCCAGCACACGCACACACACGAACAATAGTGTGTTCCCCAACACCATCAAGCCAAAGCCACTGGTGTGAATCGAATGGAATCGGCTTAGCAGTCAGCTTTCTTGAAATCAAAGCTTTTCTCTCTCTCTCTCTCTCTATCTCTGTTTTTTGTCCTTCATACTCCTCTTTTTTTCTGTCTTCCCCCACTCCCTCTCTCCATTCCCCTTCCCTCATCATCAACACATTAAGTCACTGAGGAGAAACAGTAATTGATGGATGCCATTTAACGAGTTTACACACGGATACATCCTTCAATCAGAGCCAGTGAAGCTGAAACTCAGAGTAACATGATGGAATGCTTCCCCAAATGAGTTTTTCCTCATGCAAATGTATTCAAACCCAACGAGGCAACCTATTCAACCTCAGCCACTCATGGACTTGTGTTTGAATGGCAACACATAAAATATCATTATAGGGAACAAATTGATTACCAGCAGAGTCGCAGGTGGGCGGGGTTCCTGTGATGATTTCTGCTTGCGTCAGATGAGATTTTTATTACATGAGCATCAGCAGGTTCAAGGTGGACTGGAATTAGCAGCAGTCTGGTGATTCGGCTGATCAAATGTGTGCTTACACACACACTCTCTCTCTCTCTCTCTCTCTCTCTCTCACACACACACACACAGCTTCATCAGCAGACCTTAACCAGATGAAGCCCATAAATCCTGTGGCCAGCCAGGTCTGACACAGACAGGTCAGCGCTTCTTGATGCATCAGAGGCATGCTGGAGATAACACACATCCATCACCAGTAATAACACAGACAAGCCTGTTGGCCTGCTGCTGTGATGTGTGTGTGTGTAACTCTGTACGTACGACCAAAATAAAACAGGCTCTTATCTGTTTCTATCCACCAAGCTGAACCTCAATAACCCCCCCTTCAGCATACAATATAGAAGCAGGACTCCAACCAATTGGATGGAAACATAGATATGCATTGATTCTGGAATGAAAACTGTGCACGAGGAGCCAGAAACACAGGGAGGGGAGGATATTGAATGTATTTATAGACGTCCGAGCATGCAACATCTATCACGCATAACAGAGAGGGCCACTAAAAGAAATGAGGGGGGGAAGTCTGGGGAGGAAGATTTGTTGCTCTGAGTAAGTCAATAAAAGATCATGCAGTGAGTCTCATCAGCACAGACACAAGCAAAGACCAAAATAGGAGCACCCTGGCTAACCTCTAGACAACATACTGTATAATCCCGTCAGGGGTGAAAAAAACAAAACTGAAACAAACTGAGGCTTGATCCTGTGGCATTGGAGGATTGTGTAAGACAGACAGAGCCAAAATGGTGTGACTGCATGGAAAGCTAGTTGCGTAAGTGGAGTGCAGTAATTCCAGGTAGTGGGAGGGACGTGAGCAACATGGTGTCGTGTAAATGCTTTGTTAGCGCTGGACGTGGAGAGGAGCGGATTACAGCACTTGTGTTGAGCTGCCTGCGTCAAAGGATCAGGCTGGGGGATAATTCAGGTCCGTTCTCGCACTATCTTTCGCTCGCCGCTCTCGTTCCTTCTATAATAATCAACAATATGTATCAATCTGCACTTCTATTTTTTTCAGGAACATGAACACACACATGCATGTATCATAAATTCTGTACATAAAGACCGAGCACCTTTTTGATTCACCATTTCTGTGCTGAATAAGCAGCTGATAACGGCTTCATTTCACACCAGCAACAATGGAGATAAATCAATTTTTTGAATCAACCCTGCTACCTACTGGTCTGGTACCCAGCCATATGATTATGGGTTTATTGGGCTTTATTAGCTGCACACAAAGCAACAGAGCACAATGCAGCTCTCTTGATCTGAAGAGCATGACTCTTTGTAAGATCTGGAGTGAACAAGCTAATTAACCTGGTTTCTACAGGATCAGCCCCTTGAGAATGAGACAGAATGTGTGTATGTGTGTGTGTGTTTTGTCTGAACGTGCGTGTGTGTGTGTGTGTGTGTGTGTGTGTGTGTGCTCTTTCTCTTTTGTGCGTGCATGTATGTCTGTGTTTGCGTGCTTTTCTGTATCCCCACACTCCAGGGAGTTGAGGGTGAAATGGGCGAGACGTGTTACTGCTTCACTTCTCACACTTCATTAACACATCGGCGTGGCACACATCTGACTACAGACATAACACAGGACAGGCAGAAACAAGAAGTGGTGAAAAAGCAGTGAAATCAGCAATCGATTCCTATGTGCACCGAGATGAATACCAAGAGGGATCATTTCAAATGCTTGTTATTTGGTATTCTCTTAGAAATTGAAGATGTAGGAGGGGGATGGTGGGGAAGCGGGGGTGCATAGAATTATAATCCACCACCAAAACAAAAGCTGTCTTTGCCTCTCTATCTGTCTGTCTGTGTTGCTTTGGTGCAATCCCTTTCATCTTCCTGTTTTCAAGGCTGGTAGTGAATCAAAGATTCGATGGCTGCTGTACAGACTGAAATCCTGTATCTACAGTGACCTCATCACCAAAAACATGAAAGATTCAGAGTGACGCCACTTCCTCGACAGGACACAGGAATTAGCTATCAAAACTTACAAATGTACCCCATTATAAAGTCCAGAAAGGTCAAACACTGCTTAGCCTTAAGGCTAGCAATGCACTGAATGACTCACATACAGTACATCTATCACAGCAGCACCTTAAATCTACTGACCAGGAAGCCAGTTGAGAAATAGGATATTTCTGTAATCATCCTACAGTAGCAACACCACGGGTATTCTTTAATAAATTCTCATTAAATTTTCATGGAGCTGCAGACTTAATAAGAAGCTAATCAACGGTTGAAAGCAGCTGCTGAAAAAGGAGTCTGACTTGCCCCAACTTCACAGCTTGCCATTAAGCACCCGCCACCCCCACACCACCCCCATACACACACATAGACATTATCTTTTTTGCGCTATGTGCCGAGGCGGGGTTCGGCGTCTTTGAGTGTTTCGTAGTGAATAATGGATGGGACCTGGGGGTATGGTGGGCTAAGTCTTTTTATGACAGGGTCCTAAAGTGTGGCCCCAGGCTGTTTGCCTTGGCACAGGCAACCAGGCGCTGCTCCGCTCTCATCAGCAGCTGCAATAAAGGCTGTGAGCTCTCTGTTACGGGACTGCATCAGTATTCAGCGGGGCTAGAGGGGTCACATCACACAAGCTTGTACTTGCATCAGACAGACATATAAGCAGAAAGAGGGAGAGAGAATGAGAGAAAGAGGGGGTAGGGGAGAGAAGGAGGAAGGGATTACATGTCCTACCAATAGATCTTTAGGTCATTGTTCCGGTGGCTAAATTGTAAAGGACCAGAAATCAATACCAAAGCAGACATTAGGTTAGGTCCTGCCTCACAGCGAGGAAGCTATTTACATTTTTGCACCCGCAGTGGTGTTCTGCTATTTGACAATTTCATCCATTATAGAAACATCCAAGGTGCAGATTATGAAAATTAACTGAGGCCCATGTCGTAGGAGCGTAACAGCGCATTTACTCAACACACACTGACACACACAGCTGCAGTGAGAAACAAACCATCCATCCTATCACCATTAGCAGTGTGTCATCTGAAAGCGGCCGATGAATGCAAATCAGACTGTAATGTCATTTTCTTTCATCTAGACAACAATGATGCATCTGGAAACTTTGCTTTCAGGTTGAGAAGGGTTTGAAATTTCATACCCGACTGTGAATGACCAGCACAGCTTTACTGGCACTACACACCAAGTCCACGGAACCGCCCACAACCCCACTGAGGCATGGGATTGGTGCAAGCCAAAGGTCACCGCGAGTGACATCATTAAAATGTGACATCATTAAAGTGTCCTGCTGCTGTGGGCAAGCATGGCCTGAGGGAAATCCCTACCAGGGACCTGTGTGTGTTTGTGTGTGTGTTTGTGTGTGTGTGTGGTCTGAGTGGACTGGGCCTGATGGAACATGTGCACTTTGGTGAATTTATGAGGACGGGCGATAGACCCAGATACTGGCCCGTATGATCTTTGGCTGCAGACTGACTTCATACCACTTAGGAGACAAGAAGCAAGGACGTGAATGGACACACACACACACACACACACACACACACACACACACACTCGTGATATATGAGGTGTGACGATCAGTCATAAATTACAGCAATAAAAAATAACAAAAGTAGACGTTCCTTGTTTGGAAAGCGCAGATGGGTCGCAGACAAGACAGTCCTTTGCTTTCAGGGGGCACATTTTTTTACCCGGTGCTACTCTCATCCGCTTTCCCCTGATCAAATGAATGACACAGAGCGAAAGTGTGAGACGGAGAGACAGGGAGAAGCTGCAAGAGGAAGATCCCCTACTGCTTTTCATCTCAGCGCACACATCAAACAAAGATATCCATCACACCCACTCCTACCCCCCACTTCACTTCCTCTCGCTCTGAACCAGTGACTGTGTGTTTAGCAGTGACAGGGAATCATCTGTAAGTGCAGCAGCAGGGCAAATGATGATGCTCTCCCATATTTAAATAAAAAACATTGAGGAAAGCTGCAGGAGAAACTGTGAGAGTGAGGCTCCCTGGCTTCTGAGCCTTGACTCCTGTCTCTCTTCCAAACTGCAGTGGCATCAGTAACCTGAGCTGATGGCAAATGGAAGAAGCTGGGGTGGCTCTGACCCACCCTGCAGGCACACATACCCTCCAACAACCTCTATGTACCCTCCATATTTCTATTCTATTAAATTCTGTAGATCATTTGTGGAGACGTGCTATTTGATTGTTCAATTATGGGATGCGCCATCATATTTCAAACTCAAATATGTTTCTTTTTTTGTCAGATTTTCTATTTTCAAACCTCATGGTAAGTGGGTGGTGAAATGTGTCTGGTGTGAAAGAACTAAAGGCTGCCCCAGTGCTGCAGAGACTATTATTAAAACTGACGAAACTGCAAATAAAACAGTGCTTCAATCTGAACAATAAAGACCACTAACTCTGTATAATACTAATCACTTATTTGAAAAATAGAGGAAAATTGACATCCATATATGCACATATAAGTTGATTGAAATCTTGTAATAATGTGGTAAAGTAAGTATCAATGTGTAATTTGATATATTTAGAGGCAATGTATTTTGTATTATGTTTAGTCTGTATAAAACAAGTGTATTTTTTACTGAGTATGATCAGTTCCAACTGCTGCAATGAAAAGCCCTGAGTGGTTTTATTATCTTACTGATCTCAGCACAGCAGTTAATGTCGAATAACCGATCTGCATAATCAGCAAATGGGGACCGAGGTGGTAATGAGATTAATGGTATCTTTTTACCTGTAAATCAATGTTTTATGTTGATCAATGATCTAAGCAGCTTGCGAGGGACAGGTGGAGCTGATTGGTGGAACATAAGGGAACTATTAAGCATCAAACAGTTAACAGGCTGAAAGTCAAGAGGCTGGTGTGTGGTCAATGAGGAGGAAACACACACACACACACACACACACACACACACACACGTGCAGGAGCAGCATTTATAGCTGTGGGGCTGCAGAAAACAGCTATTGTTCAAATCTCTAGTTATGAGCATGTACAATAAAAATGCTCTTTCTCTCTCTCTCTCTCTCTCTCTCTGTGTGTGTGTGTATAAGAGAGAGAGAGAGAGAGAGAGAGATCCATATTTCAATGCACTGCCTATAAGGGCACCTTCTCTGTCTCTGCGTAATTCTTTCAATTACAGAATGAGGAAAATAAAATTAAAAAATCACCATGAATTAATTATTTTTTAACTGCATCACTGTCTGTTCACTACAGACTCCACACACTGAAGCAGCTGTACAGGAGGCTTTATTCCACTGCTGCCCCTATAGTCCATACAGATTAAAGCCCTGATTCCCCTCGGTCAGGATGGTCATCCTAAAATAGCAGATCATGATGGGAAGCCACCTCATCATCTCCTGCTAACGCTAACCTACAAGCTCCATGTTTATAATAAATAAGCAGAATATTCCTTTAACATCCCAATAGCAGCTTATGGTGTGTCTAAGGTGATTAATTTCGTTTTAATTTACCTTTATGGTGGCCAAATAGCATCATATTTATCACCCAGGCCATTTATAGTAGGACCTGTTTGCTGTGATATTTGCTTAATAGTTATTTTTATGCTTCCTTTAATATTCCTATGTAGTGACTTATTTTTGCTGTGATATTAGCGTCCCTCTAGCTGCAGCCTCAGGTTATTAAAACGCTCAAAATTTTATTCCCAACATCATTGGTTTAAATACCTTCGGTTGCATAGTTGTGGTCGCGAAGGAAGCTGTTGTTGATTTTCCGGGTGTCACTCTCTTCCTCCATTGATAAATCAGCTGGTTCGGGATCCTGAAAGCGGCAGACCTGCTCCCATCCTGCCCGGTACCGTCAGCAGGCGGGCTGTGGGACCAGCGGGGGGCCTGTCATGGCTCCAGATCTCCGGCGTAATCAACACAATCACGATCAAATACCTGTGATGACGATTGAGATGATGATGATGTACGGGCAGGTCCTGTCCACACCTCAGGACGCATCCAACCGTCCGCGCCGCAGTGACAGTGCCGATTCCAACAGTGGATTTAATACCCTAATTATGATTAGGTCCTCTCATCGAGGCGTATCTCCCAAAAATATTAAAATATACTCATTATCACCACAGAGCGTCTTGAACTGGTCAAAAATGAAAAAAATGTCTTCTTGAAGGTGTGTGAACCAGCAGCAGCAGCAGCGCACTCCGCAAATCTCTTTTGGAGGATTTGAGTTTAGGCAGGCTAGATTTGCCCCCTCCCAGTGCCAGCGGGGAGGGCGGGATTATGCGTCAACAAGCTTGCTCCGATCACTTCAGAATTTCGCGTCAGACTCTCAGCTCCGCGCATCTCCAGATAGCACCTTCGCCTTTCTGTATCCAGATCCCGCAGGGTCTCCTCTCTCTCTCTCTCATTCATTCACCGGCGCCTGTGATTCCAGCAGCTCAGCTGACTCACTGTGCCGGATAGCGCAGAGAGAGCTGTACTGTAGTTGCCCACTGTGCTGCTGCCTGCTGCTGCTGCTCCTGCGCTTCAGCAGAGGAGGGCCCCTCCCATGCTGCCTGGCGGCTGGCTCTTTAAAAACCACAAGCTGCAAATGTGACGCTCACTCGAACCACCACCACAGAGAAGGAGTTTAAATTCTGTCAGCTCACAGCATGATGACCACCAACAAGATTCATGCCTGTAAAGCCAACAGCTGCCTTATGGCCTGGTAGCAGGTTGCCTCTTAAGCCTGGTAGATCCTGCACCACCATCCCTCCATCCTGCTGCAGAGGCATCTATACATTGCCACAGCAGATTGAGCAAGTGAGTCCATACTTCCTCTGTGCATCTAGACCCGGTTCCCTAACAGCAGCTATTCATGCCAGGAGAAGACAGAGGCTTTATAAGGTGTGTTATAGAAAACGCATGACATGGCACATTTGGAGAGAGAGGGACAGAGAGGGAAGGATGAGTTGAAGGGAGAAAGGCTGGAGAGGAGAGAGCAACAAAGAGGGCCAGAAGAAAATGAAAAATCCCAGACGCTGATTAATTAGATTAGTAGGGCCGCTGTCTGCGCCTCTTTCTGCAAAGATCTCATTTCCATGCTGAGTTTAATAACACCACACACAACAAGCCTTCTTCAGGTCAAACCCTATAAGCTTTGATGAGTGTGTGTGTGTTGCATCAGTGTGGCTGTGCTCAGAGTGCATCCCTGCCCTTATCTACTCACTTTACCCTAAATCTCTCAGGCTCCACAAAGGGACTGGGTATCTCCCCTACATGAGCCTCAACACACACACACACAGACACACACTCACACACATACACATCAGCAGCAATAAAGAGATTGTGGAGTCCCCTCTCCTAAATGCATTAGCTCTCTAATCCACGGGACCATTTGCACATCCAATCCTCTGCTCCTCTACTAATGGGGATCTGGCTGTGAGAGTGGCAGGCTGCACGTAGCAAAAAAAAAAAAAAACTACAGGGCCTTCCTACACATGCTATTTTACACTCCATCACCCTCCAACCTCCATCTCCATTGGAATATATTACAGGTCGTTAGCCATGCAGGCGGGTAATGAAGGCTGCTGGAGCGTCGACGAGGGCCTGTGATTCTCATGCTTCCATATTTACAGTCCTCTACTCCCCCAAATAAAATCTGAACAGAAACTCTGCCATCCTTGACCCTCTCAGATCTGACTGAGTAGTCAGCTGTGCTTCCCATCTCTATCAATATTTAAACAGGGTCCATGAGGACAAAAGAAACACACAACGTTCCTCTTCCACAAAGACTTCGGCTAAGTTACAGCTGAACGGCAAGACCGAATGGAATTGAAATGGAATCAGTGAAACAATGGATTTAGTAGAATGAAGCTGCGCGGATGAGAGATTCAGGTTTGTCAGATTTTGTTGGGGGGGGGGTTATGAGGCAGAGATGAAGGGCAGGAGTGGCAGTTAAAGGCACAGACATATTTGACTGTATAATGAAGGAATAAGTGGAGAATGCCGCTCGGCGCCAGAGCCTGGGATCAATGCTGTCTCTCTAATATCATCCACCGTCTCCCTCCATGCCTCTGTCCCAATCCCTGTGCATATATGCCAATCTCCTCTCCCCTGTTTACCCCCCTTCCACTTCTCTCCCCCCTCTCTCCCCCTCAAAATGTGACCACACTGGCTCCTAGGTCAGCAGGAAGCATCTCAGAGCAACAACTCTGACTGGAAACCAGTTTGGCTCTGAAATTGATGCAGTCACATGACGTAATAAGTGACCCCAGCTCGATACACACTTATTCTCCGAGCTTTTTGCTCAAAAGGCCTCAAGTTTCTGCACCCTGTGGCTCATTTAACCCCCCCCCCCC
>LKNJ01000452.1:0-98011 GCA_002120245.1 Maccullochella peelii | reverse complement strand
CACACACACACACCTCCAGCAACTTGTTCTCCTCTGCTACCTCACTTCTCTCGCTCATTACACCCCATCTCCCACTCTGCTGGGTAAGAGACCAGTGACAGCGCGTCTACAGCCCAGCTGCTGCATGTCAGACTTGCAGGAAATGCTCGGGGGGCCCACCAGAATTGGAGAGCGTGTCCTCAATTCTCCTCGATCGTATGGACAAAGTGGGTTACATTAGGCTCTAGCAGCCCAAACATAGGGACACAATCACATGGCAATGATATTTTAGTCATGCCCAATTGCTTTCCTTGATGTGTGGTAATTGTTTGACCTGAGGAGGATGGTGTAGGGCTACAGGCAGCAAAGATGCTGTCTGCATACCAAGCACCATACATGCACACACATGTACGCATGAGTATAGATATTTTACTACACAGCAGCTGCACAGCACAATTATACTCCACCTTCGCTGTAATTCCCACATATCTCAAGATTGCAGTCAATAGTATATTGACCACTGGATGATATCTGGTTTAAATAGGGTAAGCTATTGACACATTAAATGATTACACATACATTAAATATGAGATTAAGATAAATAAATGCCAAAATCTATTTAAGACTCATACTGTTAATCATATTTTCAGATGAATAAAGCTTAAATAATGGAACAACTAAATGTGAAAACTTATCATTGTGCAATAAGTTGAATTAACTGGTAGACAGTGATTCAATTGTAAGATGATTTCCTTTAAAACAAAATTACATCTGTAATACATTGACGCTAAATGAAATAAAAGATTTGGGCAAATCAGTGCATGAAATTGTATCAAATATCTTCGAACACAAGATTGCCCAAAAACATCTGTTTAGTAAAAATGTTGATTTCCTCTGAATGTTAAGATAAAATGACATAAATAATACACTACATAAGTATGTCAGTACAGCCATGATCAGGAGTTGTTTCTAGTCAGAACGAAGAATTAAAACCTATTAATGCTTTAGTGTAAAAGTTTGATTTTCAGTTGTTTTCCAGACCAAATACAACATAGAGTACGTTATCTGCAGCAAGTTTCACAGTGTCTATCGATGTATATCATGGTAAAGTAGTGTTTCTGTACTTTCTGTACAGACATGTTACTTTATCAGACAGTAGACAGGAGTGTCTGTTTTTGGCTAATCCAGTGGATGAAGTGCCTGACAAATAAAGGTGCGTCATCACATTGATGCAAAACTCAAATAACAAGACTCAACCCGAGGCTGTCTTTCGCTCCCTTTATTTCCAGGTTTATTGTATAGTTACTAAATGGCATGACGTAAGTTATTATTTTCAGGACAGGTCAGTAATGCCATCATTTGGTATGTGAGTGGTGCGATACTGTGCTGTGATTCGTGCTCTATAATACTTTTTCTATGAAAAAGGTATTTCAACATAATTTGAGTCCAGAGGGTTGAAGGAAGTGATGGTACTTTTAAAAAGTCACTCTCTTCATTTTTACTGGACAAGGGTGAAACCACTATGTGAAATATATACAGTAAAGCCTATTTAGCAGCTGAGCTGGTTTGATATGACATCCCTCGGTGGGACAAGCTGTATCAGAGTGCACTAGCTGAGCTACAAAGCCGTCATGGTTATCATTTTCACTGTCCGTTCAAAGCATTTGGTTTTAGATCTCCTCAATGATTTTAAACAAATCGGGATGATCATCATTCAGTAGCATGAGATTCTCCCTCCAAACAAGAATTGTCTTCCATTAGCCATGCAACCCACCCTGGCATTAAGAGAAGTTAAGCACATGGGGGTAATAGGATTGCCCTGGCAGTCCATCTGTCAGGGGGACTGAGCAGCAGCAAACCCCGGGGACGCAGCACCCTGGCCTTGATACACCTGCTTAGTCTGCCCTTTCTTTGCACTTTTCTCTGGAGATATTTATTCAGTATTTTTTTTTAAAAACATAACCTCTGTGAGAGTAAAACACATCCATTCAAGTGTGTAAATGTCATAAGGAGTAAGTAAAATGCTGAAAGATACATGCTCTGTTGGGAGTAATCTTCTGGCTTTAAATGTTATAAAATGCAGTTACTGTTCTGTTAATAGAGTACAGATGGAGATACATGGCTGTGGCTGGTGAATGAATGGAGCGCGAGGCAGGGTGGGGGAGGAATACGGAGGAGAACGGAGGGTCTGGGAGAGGGAAGGAGAGAGAGATAAAAAGATGGATGTATAGTTTTGGTAGAGGGCATTAAATCAAGCCTAGAGGCTGTCCCTAAATCAGCCGGCTTTACTCTTGGTGTCATTCCAATTACATCAGGATGAGACTAATGCTCCATTGCTCCGAGACTTCAGACCAGCAGGATTGGATTTTCTGTTTCCCCCGACTCTCCTTTCCCCTCCCCCAAGCTTCCTCCTCTCTACCTCCCTTGATAATGAATTAATTGAAAAGAATGCATGTACAATGATTAGCTCAGGACGGTGCATTTTGGATGAAAATTAATCAACTGAGATAATTTTGTTTGCAGCTATTTCACAGGCTCTACACACCTCGAGGGTATACAGATGCACACATAACCCATATGGACGTCTACATAAGCAGGTACCCTATCACAAAACACACACACACACACACACACACACACACTCACTTGCATTTGTTTCTGTTGCATTACAATGTTTTAAGCAGCAAAGCAACATGAACCTAAAAGTGAAAAAGCATGCACATATTGCGGATTTAGATTTGTTTTGTGAATATACAGTTTTCTCACTGGGAGGGAATGATGCCACTTAACAGAAAATCATTGCATTGTACCTCTCTGGTTGCTAGGAAACTGCAATTGAACTGGCATTGCAATGCAGCACAACAGCTGTCTACATAATTGGACAATTAAGATCTTAAAATGTCATTATTTTGGTCATATTCATCTCAATAAAGGTTCGAGTGCGTCCCAACACGTTTTCTACCAGTTGGGTTAATGGGCCGAACATGAGGAGTTCATGTTCGGAGTGAAGCTGGATTTCATTAGTGAAATGATCAGTGATCCATTAAGGGTAAGGATACAAAAGATACAACAAAGCATGGTACCATTCGTGTTGCTCAGAAAGCTTGGACGGACACTGTGTGTGTTGTTAAGTATGCTATATTTATCCTACAGCACTTTCCTCTCTGTGGACACATGAAAGACCGGCAAGTAGAAAGTAGGTTAAGCAGTTTAGTGACTGACTACAAAGCCACCTCCCCATACATGACCAGGGATCCATGCACAGCTTATGTTCAGGACCGAGGACAGCTCTTCACAGAGCAGACGCTGAGGCAAACAGAAAATGTCTCGGAAATGGGTTAAAGGGAAAATCCACCCTAAAAATAGAAATTCATGTCTGATATTTTATAGCATAGCACAGCTCAGTTTTAATTTGGGCAAGTCAGAGAGAAAATTTGTTATGATGGTGTCATCTAGTGACCAATTCTGGAGCTGCTTCATAGACTAATGAACGATTGAATGAAATAATGGACAAACTCCTATGATATTATAACAGCACCCATGATGATGTTGGCACAGCTGTGTTTTGAAATTTCAAGGCAATCCATCCAATAGTTGTTGAGATATTTTAGTCTGGACCAAAGTGGTGGACCGGCCAACAGTCTGCCTTTGCTATCTTCATGGGTTCCAGCTTCTTCAATGTGAATATTTACTGGTTTTCAATGTCTTCAATGATAATAAATTGAATACATGTGAGTTTAAGACTATTGATATTAGACAAAACAAGACGTTGCCCTGGTCTCTGGTCAAATGTGATGGGCATCTTTAACATTTTATAGACTTAACAACGTTTCAGTTAATCAAGAATATAACCAGCGGATCAATAATTGTTAGTTGCAGCCCAATGCATGAGAAACACAGTAATACCATGTGGCTTTCCAGTACAATTCAATACAAAACATTGTTGACTTACAGTAAAATCATCCTGTCCTTTATCAGCCATAGGCTCTAGCTACATTCATAAGATAGATACAGTCTATTCAACCAGGGGTAATGTTGCTAATAAGAATAGCGGCAGTGTGGAAAAAGCCTGACCCCACATCTGAACACGTTCCCTCCCATTTTCTCGCTACGGCTTGCCAGAGAGAGTTCAGTCATGTTCCAACCAGTCCCATGTGACAACAGAACATGTTCTCTGTGCACCTCGGCTCAAGACCCCCACACACACACTTAAATACACACACGCAAAAAACCCACACACGGCTTTATTACGATAGTCACTCACACGCACTCCGTCAACAACAGAGACAAACACATGCAAGCGTGTCACACTTAGAGGCTGTAATCTCCAGGAAAATCCCATTTGGCAGAGCAGCTGCCAGCGTGGATCACAGACAGAGTGTGGTTGTGGTGCCCACAGGGTGGCAAGCTGTCCATCCACACTATTCTATCAACTACACACACACAATCACACACACTCACACATTTAAAGATGGGCTTAAGGTGGGATCAGGCCCCACCACTGTGATGATAAGTTCATGCCACTTGTTTTAATAGAAACATGTCAATTGGCTCACCCAGACAGTTTCTCATTTGAACAGGGCTTAATTTTTATGGCCCAATTTATTGATCTAGCATGAGGGATTTCTGTGGCAAAGTAGCACCAGGGACTCGCCATTTCTGACATAGCGGAGTGTGAGGAGACAAAAGTGGTCTGTCCATCTGTCTGTTTATCGTGCTGGCTGTCTGTCAAAAACACTTTATTCTGCTGATGTGAAATGATACACAGGTAACAAGAAACAATAACATGCATTCTATTCATCTATCTATCTATCTATCCATGCTTTATATGGTATTTTAGAGTATACATGCATATGAAATTGAGCTTATTGACATGAGCAACCTCCCTTCAGCATTAATAGAGCTGATCTTAGAGCACCACCATCTGGCAGAAGGAAATATTACATGGTTAAACCTGGGTAATACCATCAACATACTGTATAAGATTCAGGAAACGCATGCATTAACCTGTTCACAATTGTGTGTTTGGTTTCAAGCCAGTTGACCGCACTGTACACACACACACACACACACACACACACACACACACACACACACACACACACAAGCACACAACTACAGCTACATTCAACACAAGCTATAATGGTTCCTGTCTTCCTGATGGGATTAGACTACAATGAGATTTAAGGGTTAGGCATGCATTGGTTAGAGTATACTCCAGGGAATCAAATCAATCAAATCAAAGGCAATGCAGAGCTCCAACAATACTGGACTTTTGAGGCGGATATCAATATCGATATTCAAGTGTAGAAAAGCTGATACACTGTATTGTATGCCATAGTAACATATACAAATATTTTTGGCAAGGATCCCTCAATTTTGGTTATTAAAGAGTTGGGTCAAAGATATGTATGGAGGCAGGATCTTTAACATTTGATCAATAAACTTCTTAAATACTCACATGCCCATATGTCCATAGAAATAGTTTTTGTTGGCTGTAATTGTGTCTCATGTTCATACAGACTGTAAAGAGATCCCTTTCCCTTTCTCCATTTTCTTACTATTTGCTATTACGTGGTCATTTTATTATATTTCTCTAGTTGATGGGGGACAAAATCCACAGTTCTGTGAAGTTCAGCTGTAGCTTCAGCAGTCTGGATTAGTGAAATCAAGTGGCATCTTCCAAAGTTGTAGCCTTTTTAGTAGAAAATCCCCTGTTTGTGGTACTGTCACTCTAAAATGGCTCAGCAAGTAACACTGTATGTTGAAGCACAAAGAGGGGGTTTAGTAGTAAAAATACTACTTAACTTAGCTGCCTCATATTAGCTTTGGCTGAATTTTGGGATACATTTTTGCACAGAATGTGAATTTTGACCCCCGTCACTTACTTTGAAATTGCCTTAGGAAGGAACCTCTCTGCAGTCAGTATGGACAAGGGGAACAATAACAACAACCCATGGGAACCGCTGCATTTTGCATGTGTTTCCCCTTCTCTCCCTCCCCACTCAGTTCCTGTCAACTTTTGAATCACTACTAATTATAAGCAAAGAACAAATACATAATTCACACACACAAATATAAAAAATATGTTAAGTTAACATTAAGAAAAAGGAGGGTCAAATATGAACAAAAACATTAAAGTGCTACAGTTGTTTTTCACATATCTGCCAGACATATACGGCAATACTGATTTATCTGTAATAAACAAATATCAGTTGTAATACAATATTTGCTCTCTGGTATTGGTTGGTCTCTAATGTAATGTCTCCAAAAATAAACTATTTCTGTGTGTGTGTAAGGACAAGGCTCAGTTCACATTTCACTCAATGCAGGAAGTGCTATTTTTTCTGCATCCCAAGACAATCTTTAGCCATTATATCCAACATAAAGGATTATAAGATAACGGATAAGAGGATTCTATTTATGTATGTAGAAACAAGCTCATGTTTGTGCATGTGTCCTGAGTGATCATCGTACATGTGCTCTCCCTCTATGCAATGTGACAGCATCAATATGGGATCTATATTTTGTCCACCCCTGGCCTAAGATGCCAAGTAGAACTAATGACGCTGGCAACACAGAGGCCACAACCTGCCAGCTGAGGGCCTGCAGCAGAGCTCTGAGCTGAACAATGTGTGATGGGTGGAGATGTGGGAGCAGCCCTGTGATTTGAGTATTCACCACAGATGGATGAGGTCATACACGTGGGCACGCAAGAAAGAGGATAAACATGCACACACATTTCTGAGGGAAGCGGTGCTAACGGGACGCCCATCTCCTCAGACAGACGAGGCAGTGAAGCAGTCAGAAGAACGAGGAGGGAGACGAGGAGTCGGGCTGGGAGTTGTGCTCTACAGACACGCTTCAGTAATAATACAGTGAGCAAGCAGACAGAGGGGATGTTTCTTCATGAAACAGCCATTTCCACCTTGCCAAGCCTCTCCCCATGGTGCTAATCCAGCTCCAGGAACCGCACCACGCTGTCTCACACTAAGAACTTTTTCATCAGACAATCACAAATTAACCACTTTTTTGTTCTATCTGCTGCTTATTTGTTCATTGTTATCTCTATCTGAGTGTAAAATAGAAACAATCAGACACACTAAATTGTTACTGTCACACACAAACACTCACACATAAAATCTGACAGTGAATGGTTTAAGTTTGGGGTAAACAGTAAACAGCCCCTGTGCCAGGACAGCTTGGCCTAGCTGCACACCGTCAATACTAATGACATCAGGACACAAAGTATCACTATGGAAACCTGGAGGCCCTGGCCCAATCCCACACCCCTCTGTACTACCGGAAGGCTGGAGAAAAGGCCCGACAGGGGTGAAGAAAGAGAGAGCGAAGGTAAGAAAAATCAAAAAGAGGGAGCCAAAGGAAGGAGGAATTGAATGGGAGTCAGAAAGACGAAGAGGGGGAAGAGAGGGAAGAGAGGGGTGAGCCAAAACGTCAGAGAGAGAAAGATGAAGAGAGTGAGAGGGTGGGTTGTGGGATTCAGAGGCATTGGTTGGTTGATGCTGGTTAGGAGCCAGAGCCGAGTGCTTGGTATGAAAACAGGCACGGCAGTGTGCCGCAGCCAAGCCTGATATTCAACTCTGCCGGAAAAGAGCTCCCCCCCCCAAATCTGCACTCTCATCTTCTCCCCGTCCCCCTGAATCCATCACCCCTTCCATCTCCCTCTCTGTTCTACCGCCTGACCGCCTCTCTTAGACTCAGCAACACTTTCAAACAGGCCAGATGGGCTCAATGAAATACACCCCACTTTCTGCAGCCATCTAAATCACCGTAATGCTGCTGCTCTCCTGAGCTACTTTATTTTCCAAGCACAGTTTTGCCAAAGTGTTTACTACAAAACCTTTTTACCACCAATATCACTTTGAGCAGGCCTGGTATGAGGCAGCGTATAGGTAATTAAAAACAAAAGAAGTAAACGTTATGGCTCTCAGGGTAGATTACTCTGGTCGTGTCGGGTCGTGGCCCTCAAAAACATTTACCGTAAGTCATTTCCAAGCATTAAATTGGCTGCTGGTGGGAAACTCAATTTAGGCTTTTATACTTTGTCACACACCAGGACTCCAAACACACTTTATGGTAGGTGGGTCACAGAGCCATTTGGTCAGATCAATGTAAGCTAATCACTGAGAGCCAAGGTTGAGAAGAAACTGAACAAAGCATTTTATATAACAGAATGAGAACAACCTCTACAGTTAAAGTGAGACTATTACTGCTATATAGGACTGTAAGGTCATTTATTTAAAGGTTAATGCCAGGTTGGAACCACATTTTGTCAGCCTCAGTATCCAATCATAATTTAGCCTGCACATTATCTGCCACTTTAAATTCACAATGTCAATGTTAATGGATGTTGTGGATGTTTAATCTTGATGGAAAATGGATTATGATACTCAATATCATATTTTTCAGATAAACTGTAGAGGTAGCTGTTTGTGCATTTTAACAAATTGTGCCCAGACTAAGATCTTCACACATTGTGACCTAAAGTTTCTATTCAACTTCTTAATTTCATTTGTGATGGAATCTGCACTTTGGAGTCCTTGGCCTCTGACTGAAATCAGTCCGGGAGTCTCTGTCTCCCGAGCCTGCCTGCGAATATGTCGAGCAAGTGAGATAACCAGTGGTGATCCCACAGAGTCTCCTTTAGTCACGTCTGCATAATCCCACTGGAGGAGAGGGAGAGGTGAATCCAGAGTATGGTAACAGTGTCTGTGGTTGGATTTATGTTTCAGTGAGACAAAGCTGGTCAACACAGGGCTCTTTGCCAAAACAATTTATCCGACAAACCGGAGAAATTCAAATTCAGGAAAAATATTCCAAAACCATCTCTAAGAAAGAGAGCACACATTAAAATGGGAATTATCTATGAACTAACTAGTTGTCAGCTGCTATGTTAGAAGTCCTCTGTTATGTTATACGTAGTTTACATCTGTGTTGTTATACCTTTTTTATCCTCACAGCTTGTAAAATTCGACATGCGTGAATTGTGTACAAATTTGCTAAATTAAGCTTAGAAGCATGGGCCTGAATTCCAAACTATAAAGAGCACAACTTCAATAATAATGTTTACTATGTTCACCACTTTAGTTTAGCTTGATAGCATGTTAACATTTGCTAATTAGCACTAAACACAAAGTACAGCTAAGGATAATGGGAATATCATTAGCTATATAGGCATTTGTGCATAAACCAACGTACTGGATAAAATGAAATTCTGACGCGATGATGGATCACCGTAAAATTCATCCTGAGTGGAACATGAATGTGTGTGCCAAATTTCATGGCAATCCATCCAATAGTTGTTGAGACATTTCAGTCTGGACCAAAGTGGTGGAGGGACCGACTTGTTTCCCATCTCTGTCTGTAAAGAATCTACACCGAGTCAAGTCACGTATGATTGTTTGCTTAATTTGCATATATGCGAAATATGTACGATGCCATGGATTTTGCAGGTTAAACAGATAAAACATTTCTGCCATTTCACTTATTCTCAGCTTGCAAGAGATACAACTTAATGGGATTGGAATGGCTGTATAACAGAAACTAGAAGATCATTTTAGAAACAGATTGAATATTGTTGTGTTTGAATATGGTGTTTGTCAATATGTGACCTATATTTTCAGTTCAAGCAAGAGCTTAAGATTAAAACGATGTATTTATTAAGAAAACAGTAGATATGGACAAGTTAACAGTAATTTTATGGTCAATAAAAACATAGAAGCTTGGATAAAAGAAAGATGTCCTGTATTTTGTGTAATGTGTTGTGATACACCTGTATGACTACTGATATGAACTGTATTGATTTTTTGGGTAGGTTCTACTTCCTGAATCTTAAAAAAAAAGAGTAAAAAAAGTAGTTTATAGTATTATACTGGCTTAAATGGGCCTAGTTGATGAGTAATAAGTTTCACACTGGGGAACTCCACCAGCTTCATTTCCTGCATAACAATAACAGCTATAAATAAGGTGTGTCTCACCGTGTGACTCAGTATATATGTGCTTTTAATCACAAGTTTTGAATATCAGGCATCTAAAACTAGAGATACAGACAAATATAAAAAGACAGAGGCAGACAGAAACAGAGAGAGAATTGGTTTGCTGATTTGTGACTCATCATGTGACATCATGTGCCATCCATCCATTCAGAGAGTTGTGTGTTTTGTACTTTGTGTGTGTGTGTGTGTGTGTGTGTCTGTGTGTGTGTGTGTGCAGGGGTTGGCAGAGCAAGTGAAAAAGAGACAGAAAGGAGAGACAGACCAGTACTTCATGTATTGCTGCTGTCTGCTGCCTGATACAGTAACATTAGGCTACATTATTTATCCAGTGCCATGTCTTATGTGTAGAACACCATTCAGACAGAACAGTAAAAGCCTTCACTACAGTATGGCTTGAGGAGTGATGTAGTAACTCTCTCTCTCGTCTACTATACTATACTCTATACCCTGTCCATGGTGCTGACAGACAGAAAACACAACAAACAGCTTTCTATCTATAGCCAGCTCTGCTCCAGACTATGTTTTGGTTTGATCCTTGCTCCATATCGACCAGATTACTCAGGTTATTCCATACAAACAGGACTGTGATTACTCTGCAACGGTGGACGGCTATTTTCAGACAGATATTGAAAAACTATGCTGGGAAACTATAAAAGGGCACCTAAAGCCAGATCTAATTGGATCGCAGCCATTGCTCCTGTGGATACGGTTGGGTTTCTACAGGCAGCTGAGATAAACCCCCAGCAGCGACTCCGGCCTTGTAAATCTGTTTCTCCACTCTCCTGAAAGCACATGACCTTGTTATCTCTCACTTCTAGTCGCAACCATTAACTTCCAGAAGCATCTTGGTTGAGTATATGTGTATGTAATAACTATTGTGTGTGTGCCTTGACCTTTGACTGTCCTACAGAGCCATGATGGGCGTGACACCAGCAGAGGAAAGGAAATTCAGAACGCTTCCTCTGTTGCTCCCCGAGAGCTGAGTCAGTTCAGTGTGGGTCCTTGCTCATCTGTCTCAGGGCTCTTGGGAAACCTGGACAATTAACCCCCCACCCCTACCCCCCAGGGAACACTAATGTCAGCCAGACCAGGGGAACCAACATCTGGGGCCTCAAGCTCTCTAACCTTTCTATCTATAATCTTATTTTCTTATGAACCTTTATTTATCCAAGGAAAGTCAACTGAACGTGCATGTTCTCGATCGGGAACATCCTGCATCATATTCATGACATTTACACAAGTTTTACATCTGGGACCTGCCCAGTGCAACCACAGTTCTCACTTATGGAGGGAAGTGTTACTCATTCATTCTCACACCCAAAAGTGTCCTGGGACTACTTCCTCAATGCCCCCTTCTCTCTTTAGCGTTCATTTTCCATGGAATATGGACAAATGTTGTTCTGTATATATATTCTCCCAATACACATGATAATTTAAATACAGTTGCAATACACACACATACAGTGCATCTGCCTAGAGCTAAAAATCTTTTTTTTTTCTCACTGCTACATTATTTCAAATATGTGAAGTTGCTGTAACACTTGTTTTATTATCTCCAGCACCATTTGTTCTTCTTATCAACTGTATATCCTCTTCTCCGCTGCAGCACAACCTCATTAAAGTTTCATCCAAGCGATTCTTTTCTATTCTTCTAAATTCACAGATGCAAACAAGAAAAGTTTTTATCCATGTGTGTCACCTGGGTATATGCTCAGCACTTATTATACCTTAGCCTGGTTTAGTCTCATTTTGATCATTTAGGTTTTATATGAAAAGCAAAAGAACACTAGAGATTAATATAGGAACAATTTTTAATGACGCAAAGAGAGTAATCGAACCATTGTTGTCTCTAAACCAACAAGTTGGTTCACCACATCTGAGAATATATTACATTGAAATCATATTCTGTCAGTAACTGTATATTTCATTGCTACATTAGGCGAATAATACAAGATGCATAAACTTTGCCATTCTTCAGGATTTAATGAATTAATTTCATTGTAGCAGTGCAAACCTGTCTCATTCAATCCACCAGGATCCTTTATAAAGCCACAGAAACAGATGGGCGGAGAGGGAGAGGGAGAGGAAGCCCATCCTGATGTTCTATATATACCTCAATCCCAATAGTAGTCTCTGTCTCTGTGCTGCAGCCCGCCAGCCAGAGCAAAGGCCCAGCAGCTTGATAAGGAGCCTCTTTGTCTGGCTCTATAGCTCCCAACAGGAGCGTAGTCGATGCTGTATAACACTAAGGGTTTGAACACTGGGGCTTACCGTCATGTTATAGGCCAGAGGTGAAACATTTACGCTGGTTCTACATATTTTGAAACAGTGATAAAGAAAGGAGAGAATGAGACTTGCGTCACTGTGTTTGCTGTAATGATACGCTACCTCCTGTGAGGCTGTAAGAGTGAAGGGAGTCTCAGTGATGCTGTAATTGCTCGCCCCTTTCCTTGTTTTCATGTAGACTTACTGTGGAGACCTTGCAGGAAGTGTTTGTGGTAAAGTGAGACTGCGGATGAGTGCCGTGTGAGAAAGAGACTGGTATGTTTTGGTGTTTTCGTCTCACTGTGTAGGAGAACGTCGTGTTCATTTCAGTTCCCACGAGCTCCTGAGATCCACCTAATGGGATTCAAAGGACACGTTTTAGTCCACTAACAACACGTCACCTATAATTTATATTGCTGCTCACCGTTTTCCAAAGCACATCATCAGCTTTTATGTTGACTTCCTTCCTTCCAGGCAGCCATTTGTTTCCCTTCATTTCATTTCAGCATGAAAATGATTGTTGTATTGCCCATAGGTACGTTGAATGATAGGGAGTAACTACTAGAAACTTTTCTTCCCTTAACCATACTAAACCCTACTTAATTTAAAGAAGCAATCTGAAAACTAGACTATATGTAAACTTAACCACCTCTAACCTAATGTCTAAACATAACCATTCCCAACCCATCAATAAGAACTAAACATGACATTTTGTTTGCATTTCTCTCCCTTTTGCTACAATTTGGACTGGGCAGTTCCCATTGCACTCCATGCCACTGCTAACTCCTCCTGTTAGCCTCAGGAGGGTACACACTGTATTGCAGACCATGTACTGCTTTTCACACACCAGTGAGGAGCTTCACCACCGGGACATAATAAGTGCCAAGGTCCCACCACACACACACACACCCTGAGAGGCAATCACTACTGCAGTGACTAGATTATGATGCCCACACAGTTTTACTTACTTCATACGCCACCATTCTTTTTAGGACCATGCAGTTTTACTTAGAAAACACTACTAAATGTGGACTGGACGGGTCACATCTGGCTGATAAATGATCTGTTTAGTAAGGTCTATATTGGCACCGATACCAATCCAGTTTATTGGATTAGAGCATATCTTATTTAAAACATGAAAAAAAACACCATATGGTTGTTTAAACCTGCATTAATTGATACATACCATACAGTGGGATTATCATCATTAGCTTGTGTGCTAAAAACACATTTTTGTCATTCTTATGAATCCCTATCTCGCAACTCCACCAACTTCATGGGAGTGCAACATTACAATTGCAAGAGCAGCCTACCCCTTTAAGCACATTCTCCTTTCTCAGCATGTTACTTTGCTTGTCAGGGTGGTAAAGAATAAAGTAATAGCTGCTCACAAACAGAGAGGACTGGACCGGGTTGAACTGACAAGTGGTTTTCAAGAACTACCACTTCTTCTCATCTCCCTCTTTCTCTCTGGTATCCTTTTTAGCACCTCTTTGTTCCCTGTTCTCACATATTTCTACCCTCTGCAAAGAAAAGCTGACCAAACTGAAACAGAACAGTCACGTGTACGAGTGTGTGGATGCCTTATGTGTGTATGTAGGGTGTTTGTCCCCGGCGGCATGCAAGGACGGGACGACTGCGAGGAGTGTGTTCTGAGCTGTGACATGGGTGTCTGTCAGGACGGCAACAACACAGCAGGATGTATGATAACGACACACATACACACCAGCATACACTGTGTTCCTCACCAACAAAACTCCAACTCAATGTCATGCTTTGTCAAAATGCCGACAGAAGTCCCCTCAGGCGCTGCCAAGCTCACTGCTCTTCTTATAAATAAAACAACCGAGTAAAAATGCAAAATACACAGATACATATATACAAATACACACATACCACAAGACATGACAAATGTCAACTACAGTCATTAATTACAAAGACTTTCTTGTCACAGATCTAATCCTAAATATTCAATACTCTATTCTGCTTTTTTTCTGTCACACTCAAACAAGTAATGTATCACAAAGTTGCACTCAGACACTACTGCAACTGGAAGGAAGAAGAAGAAGAAGAAGAAGAAGAAGAAGAAGAAGAAGAAGAAGAAGAAGAAGCTGAGGCAGGACGGGCCGCGTGATTGATGGCAGTGTGAGATGTGGCGAGGTGTCAGTTGGGGACGCACATTTTTCCCTGACTCAAACACAAGACAGCAGAAGGGAGACACACACACACACACAAACACACACCCATCAGAAACCTTTAGGACTTAATCCATCACACTAGAACTGACAGACTGATGTGAAATGGGAAAAAAATAGAAGACCAGTGGATGAAAGAACAGAAGAAAACACATAAAAGCCACACAAATGTACTCAGGGGCACAAACACACACACAAACACATTTTAAAAGACACATGCAGTCAAAAGCTGGCTGTGCACCCCTCAGAGACTGGACCCAGGTGAATCCGAGTGATGCTGGCACACTGCTCTCCACAATGGCCCAGATAAACAAAGAGAACACACACACACACACACACACACACACACACACACAATATGGTCCAGTACAGGGCTTATGTAATGTATTTTCCACTAACATGGTAACTGCACACTCATCTTCCGGGGGTGAACTCTGCTCAGCTGGAGCAGACATGAATGCTGGGAGATGTTGAAGAGAGGGAGGGAGAGGGACTGCAGCGGTGCACCGACTAGCCTCCTCAAGACCAGCAGGTCTAATGGAGAGGCAACAAGGTCACAGCAGGAAGTGTGAACACAGGCGTAAACAAAACACTGACACGCTACAGTAGCTTCCATGCAACGCAAACACATGTGCGTGCATTGATTTTCTTTTTCTTAATTTTTTTAAACACACTGTTTTTGCAAACAGTAGATAGCGTGCAGATGAGATGACCTGTGTCATTTGCACACATCATATTTCCAAGGTCATCTGCTGTGTCATCACACCCCGCTGGCCTCCAGCACATGAGATTCATCGTCTCTCACTCACTTTCTGAGTACAACTGTTTCATATTTTTCCACACAGAGTGCAATGCAGGATCACATTACTGTGGCTGAGCATTGCAGCTCCAATGTTTACTAATCTATCACTTCCTCTATTATACCACTCCCTTATCTCAGGCCAAAGGATTGAGTCAGGGAGATAGACTTAAGAGAGAGGGAGTGGGAGTGAAAGATTGTGTTTGTTGACCTCACCTTTTTGACTTAGACGATGATATCTCTACATTTCATATGGCAAAGAATCTTTCTGGCTATATATATAAAACAAGTCATGTATAATGAATGAATTGTTTTGCATTAAAGTTCTTGGCCTTGGAAACAGTGCTTTGACAAAAAACTGTACTCACTTACCCGCTTTATCCAGAACCTTCAACCACATCTCACTTTCTTCCTCACTGGATGGAGTTTTCTCAGTTGTCATGGAGATAACACTTTAGCTACTTTAAGTTAATACTTTGTTTTTGTTATGATGCCATCGTGACAATTTCTCATAAGTAACACACTCAAAACAAAGACTAATGTATGTAATGTTTTACACTTTTACTTTAAATTACATTGTAATGATTTTTCTCCCACACAAGAATAATTATTTTGAGTGGATTGTAGATTTTCACACTTTGTTGGCTAAATTTCCAAAGTCAGAATGTGTAAATCCCTGACTCGTTTGCCTTTTCCTTCAGGAATCCAATGCCTCTTTCACTTTTTAGGCCACATAAAGAACCCCAGCATGTCCTTATGACTGACTAGATACACAGAATTAACTAATGTAATTAATTCTTTATATATTTATTTTTGGATATTGTCTTTTGGAATATATCTTCTCTTCTGTTGTTTGTGCAACTGTATGTTCTTTCGTTATTCCAGGTTTTCTGCCAATCTCATGTTATCTTTTGCATACTGTATTCAATAAATAAAAGCGCACTCTTAAACCTTGTAGCCTAAATTTATCCTACAAATCGAGAGCAATTCAATCATATTTTAAATGGCTCATCAATGTGAAACTGCTCAGGATAGTGAAAGGGAGAAAAAAGGAAGTAACACTTCCTGTAAAAGGGAACGGTATTGGAGCAGAAGAATACATGAGTGAGTGAATGAGTGAGTGAGTGAGTGAATGAGTGAGTGAGTGAGCATAAATGCCTTTCAGGTCTTTCTCCTGCTAACTGAATATATACCGTGTATAGGTCAGCTCTACAGGCTGTGGAGGTCCCTAGCTATGGCCACCTACTGTGCACTGTACCACACTATCTTCCTTCCTTGTGCCAGAGGGCTGAGGGCAGAGCGCACACAGGAAGGAGGGCAACCATGCAAAGCTAAATAATGCAGTGGCTCAGTCTCCACATTATGACCCAGTAAATGGTTGGTTATACAAACACTCAGACCCTCTTGGGCTGCCCCATCTGACAGCACAATCAGCCAGATGAATCGACCAGCTCTTATGAACTTGTTTATTGCCATCCTGGCTGAGGTCAATTCACTCAATTCCACATTTTAACTGCACAACTCCAGGACAATAACTCTGTTGGGGCTGGGTGTATTACATGGTAAAGGGTTTGGCATTTTGAGGAAATCCCACCCTCTGAACCGAGTGGCTTGCAAGTGAATTAAGTCAGATATATCGCCATACATGTTGTCTAAGGGTTATCTAAGCAAAGTGTGACAGGGTGAAATGAATGAGAGAATCAACATTAAGGGGCAATAGAAGATACTTGTCATGCAACTCTACAAACCAAGTGTCTCCCTTGGCATGCTGTAGGCCTGTGTGTTGGCAGCTCTAGCTATAAGGAAACAACAAGGAGTCATTTGCATCAGTGATCTTTACATCTATACCCCATATCTAGATTTGAGAATGGCTCCAACAACTTCATGCACTGTGACAAATCTGCAGTGGGTTAGCAGCCCTAAAACTGGGCAATCTAACTTCTGCACACATGTAGACTGTGTGTGTCAGGGACAGAGCAGCAGGCTGCCTAAACATCCATGTCACACGCTCAAAGTAAGCAACTCACATCCCTTCACAGCCCCCTCGGCGTCCCACCCTACCTTCGGTGTGGCAAGTGGATGACAGGATGGTGCTCGGAGGGCGGAAGAGGTACGGGAGATAACGGGAAAAACATTTCATCTTCTTCTCCGATGCTTGCCGACGGGTAAAGAGCGTTGCGTTGCGGGCTCCACATCCGCACTGCCGTCGCGACAGTCAGCCAGAGAGGAACCAGGGGGTGCGGGAGGGGAAAGAGGCTCTCTGTCCGCGGCGCAGGGGGCTATGACAGCATCACTTTTCGCAGGCAGACAGCGCAGGCAGGCAGGCAGCAGACTCCGGTGAAACTGCGCGTCGCCCGGGGAGCAAACAGCGCACGGTGTCAGCGCGCCTCCGCTTCCGTGTCGGTAGTTCACTCCGTGTAGCCTATGTAGTTGTTTGAGTGAGAGCAGGACAGGGGGTCGCCTCTGTCCTCTCAGATGGGAGGTCAATGTGTGGCTGTAACCAACCCCCCCATCCCCTCGGATTTGTTTATTGGAGTAAGAAGCACAATTACAGCTGATTATAGAGATGATGATTGTTCCCACGATGTTCCCATATGAATCTGATGGGCTACTAAATATTAGGCTCCATTTATAACAGCCTAGTCTATCTAGAATTAAGCTACATATTTTATGGTATCGCTATGTGTTGCCGTTATATTTGTATTTTATCCCTTTATTAGTGCTAGTTCTTTTTCCTAACTGGTAAGACAATTATAACAGCAGTGTGTGATGAACCTGGGCCAAAACTTGATGAATCATAGACAAAACTTGCTTCCAACTGATGACCAGGTTATTGATTAATTGGGTTTGGCGTCATCTTGTGGCAACATTTCGTATGGACAACAAACGAGAGTTAGCCTATAGCCTAGCGTCGCAAAAATAATACCAGTGACAATTTTAGAAATGAAGACTCGAAAAAACTCAGGTTTAGGAACTTTAATCAGTGGTAATAATGCAACAGGACCATAAAAAATAAGTCAGAATGAACGAAACGCTTTATAAATCACCCCATAAGTCAAATTCTACTATTATAACCACACGCAGCAGTGTTACAAATTATAATACTACTGAATGTAAGTTTTATGTTCACTGTTTTATGTTTATATGTGGTTTTTAGCCTCTTTCCGTGGACATCTCGCGAGACTTGAGTGTGAACTAATGCCAGCGGAAGTACTATACGAGTCTCTTTTCCGCCGGCCATAGAGGAGCAAACGGCAGGGTAAGAATTCCTGGCAGATAATTTCACAAAGTTATCACCATCCATCCTCCCTTTAATGTTACTGTGTATCCCTGTAACAGTCTAAACACCCTGTAAACATTCTCACAATTAAAAAACGGCCAATATTGAACCCATGTTGATTATAGATTACTGATTAAAACCTCTCAGTATTTGGTATCCCTGTTATCGCCGTCGGTATCCGCATGTCAGCTACGGAGACTGAAGGTGCTTGATTGTTGGTGCTAGCGATTCATATTCGGCGTCCTTTTAAGTTAATGGGTATTTTGTGTAGTCTGTAACTCGCTCGATAATATAACTGCGCTAATGTTAGCACAGGGTTAAAATCGCTCCAGTCTGTCATATTATGCTAACCCATTAGCGTCATTTTGCTAGCTTAGCATGTAGCTTTGAAGACCATACCATAACCTAGATAGGTAGCTACTATTTTAATACTGTACACGTAGGTGTTTTAAGTAGTCGTAATGTTAGTCGCACAGCGTTACTTTCAGGATTTCTTTTGGTGTGCAGGGAAACTGAGATGAGAAGTACTTAAGTTGATGCTGACGTTTAGAGGCTAGCATTCATTTGCTAACTTTCCTGCATTTTCTTTGAAACTCTGCTTGCAGGATTTGCGTTTTCAGCAGTTTAAGCAACTGCTGCTTTTCTTTCTTTCCTGACAATGTAGTTGATGTCAACAGGTTAATAACCTGTATGTCTTGTTTGCCCACAGCATCATGAAGCTGAATCCATTTGTAACATCCTCCCGCCGCAAGAACCGCAAGAGGCACTTCAATGCCCCCTCACACATCAGGAGGAAGATCATGTCTTCCCCCCTGTCCAAGGAGCTCAGACAGAAGTACAACGTGAGGTCCATGCCCATCCGCAAAGATGACGAAGTCCAGGTATTGTAGTTTGGTTTGCTGAAAGTTTGTCATAACTGGCATATAAGTGTAAGCAGCATTTGTTTGACTTGCTTGTGGTGTTTGCAAACAGGTTGTCCGTGGACACTACAAAGGCCAGCAGATTGGCAAAGTGGTCCAGGTCTACAGGAAGAAGTATGTCATCTACATCGAGCGTGTGCAGAGAGAGAAGGCCAACGGAACCACAGTCCATGTCGGCATCCATCCCAGCAAGGTGAGACATAGTTGTGTAGATCCTCAAATTGGTGCACCTACCAATTTTATATTGTTCAACACTGTAGATGACACCGGGGAAGTCAGTGAATGCAAACCAATGTTAAAAAGGTGTACGTGTTCCTGTCCAAGACTCTTACTTGAGAGTTGTTTTGTGCCTTTGTGGCTTGTCATTTATGTGAAGTGAAAGTAAGATGATGTGATACACACCATTTCTCTGTGGAGAACTATACCTGCTTTCTGTTTATTGTACTCCTGAAGTACCAGAGACATTTTCTTTCTCATAGCTCAGAAGTTGAATGGCTGACCTCGCAAGCACTCTGCAACGGAGGTGGGCAGAGTAGCACTTAACTGTGGTGTGTCATGTTCAATATTAGATTGTAAATGCTGGACCACACTTGATTTCATTGTTTTAATCCAGTGTATACCAGGTGAAAGACAAATACTCAAGTGTTGTTAAGTCTTCCTTAACACTGTGTCAGAGAGGTGTTGATTCAACTTTGTGGTAATCTTTGAGGCTGTAGTTAGTGGTGGTGTTGTATTGGACTGCTGTATTATATTGAAGGGTTTCTGATGTTTTGGCCACCGCATTTACATACATTATGTGTGAGGCAGTTTCTTCATGGCTTTCAAGTTCTCTGAAACCATAGGATGGCACATCTCTTAGTTGTTGACAATATTTCTACAGTTTCAGCCTCCATTAAGTCCATTAATAATCCATACTTGAGCCATCTTTTTCACCTTGTATTTTCAGTGTGCTTAGTAATTGTTTGTAACAGTGAGTAGGCACTTCATTTTTGACCAAGTTTTCAAGGCAATAAGAAACCGGGAAACGTTAACGTGGATCTGACAATGATGTCACGCAACTTAAGGCCATGTTAAACTGTGTCAAATTGAAAAGATAATACATTAAAAGAGCGGTTTTGTTTAGCTAAAAACAAGTTTTCTTGTAACTGCAAAATGTTAATGTAGTTCTTACTAAAATGAAACCGTTTTAACATACAAGTGAAGTCTGAGTACAGGAGCAAGTTAACAACATGATATTTGAACATATGGACAGGAAGCAATGTAAAACAATTCTACCAACGTTCAACAGAATTAGGGAATATAAACATTTCAGGAATTCATGTTGAAGATGGGCTGTACATAGAAACCCCTGTACAGTGTAATTCAGTCCAGTAGAACAGCCTTGTAACAAATACTGGTAACTGTTGCTGTAGTTTAGTGTTTGCATTATGGAGATATTTTTAAAGTTTGCTCATCTATATATATGTAAATGAGGTAAACATTAGAAATGTGTCAATGTAATGCAGTCCACTACGTTACAGCATTTAAAATGTAGACTCAAAACCATAGAACAGTCACACACTAAAATCTCAACAAAACTGAACAGTTTTTAAAGTAAGGTTGTGTTTATTTTGTAGAAGCCTTTTTCACACAAGACATTTTGACATGTCGCAGCAGGAAAAGCCACAGGTGTGAATAATAAAATAAATGTCTGAATTCCATTTAGCCGCTTGAGTTTCAGGGTCCTGACATTGGGCATGTTGGCTCGCTGTCACATTGCCATGGCTTATTGGGACACTTGGAACAGACCAGAGCCTACATTGTTAACAACACCTGTGCTTTTCCTTCTATGACAGTCAAGATGTCTGCTGTGAAAAAGGCCTCTTGGATGAACTATTGGCCTGTGACAATCTTATTGTTCAACCCACTGCAGCCAATTGTCAGTCCTCCAGTTTGTCCCTGTTTGACACCAAACAGCTGTGACTTTTCTTTTACCCCGCCATAACATTTTCTTGTATTTAATATTAATGTTTGACTGGCAGATTTATTTGTATTCATGATCAAATTCAAGTAGTGTTGGGCTGTAGAATGTCAGTGGGCTGTGAGTAATCCGTCAAGAGGCAGTCACCGAGATGTGATTGATGAAAACTCTGCTCTCGCAGGTACATGTGAACTGGCCAAAGCAAACTGTCCTTCTGGTGCTTCTAGTGGAGCATTTGGCTCAGCTAGTCCATTTTCAGACATTTTGACATGTCCCAGCAAAAAAGGCACAGGTGCATCTAATAGCAATAATGAAGGTTTCCAGTCTATTTTAGTGTTCCAGTAAGCCATACCGTTTAGCCAGCTGCACAACACTCTGGGGCCCTGGTATTGGCACAGCTAAATGGAATGCAGCCATTAATAATGTTCTTAATTACACCATCTTATCATCTGCAGAGAAAAAGTTTCTTTTATTAGCATAGACAGATTGACAGCAGCGGGTCACTTTCCATTGACAGCAATATAATGCTGTGACCTAAATATACAGAGCTCTGTAGTATTTCATGCACAACATGAGCAAATAACTTTCTCAAAAGCCCAACAATTACCAAACATGTTAGGCCTTTGTAACTCCTCCCATGGTCTGAAGCCTAGGTTGTGGTGCCTGTATGGATTCTACATGTGTATTTGTAGTGGTTGTGCTGATTGCAAAACAGTACAGACATCAATCTTTCTAGGCATACCCTGTAATTATTGCAGAATATCTGCTGGTAACTAGTCTAGTCTTTATAAATGTGTTGTGGACGTGGCTTTTAATGTTACTGTAAGGAGTTAAGATCACCACATTATTTTCAGACATTTTGTCTTTCTTCACATGACTGGTACCGCTGCCAACGAGACATTTCATGACTTGTTCACTAACCCAGTTTTTTTTTTTTCCTTTGCAGGTGGTCATCACCAGGCTAAAGCTGGACAAGGACCGCAAGAAGATCCTGGAGCGCAAGGCCAAGTCTCGCGCTGATGGAAAGGAGAAGGGCAAATACAAGGAGGAGACCATTGAGAAGATGCAGGAGTGAAAATGATCTTTTGCTATCAATAAACTGTATAAATGGACCATACTTTGTCTGTCTCATGTTTTAGTTGTGTGAAATGTATTTGTAGATTAAGGAATTCTTATTTCAAACATAAATACCTTATTTGAGGTAGTTTAACACAAAGATTGTCTGTACCGAGCCCACAAACCCACACAACACTGTAGTGCACTCATTTGTAATCCAGTGCTCAGAGTGAATCTTAAAGCAGCTGATGGTCTCAGACACTGTTTTTATTTATGAATTTGTGCTGGCACAACTTTGCTCTCCAGAGAATCCAAATTTTGGATACTGATCAATTGTGCTTCTCTTTTGAGGTGTGCACGCTGCACACTATATATGCAGATGTGTATCTGGGTCTTGTGGTTTTTATTAATGTGCTTTTGATCCTTGACTGATATAAAGATGTCAAACTGAGCTGGCAAGGTGATACGAAGGCCCAGACACCCAGGAGGAGCATGTGATCTTTGCATCGAAATGACTCTTGGTTGAAGTCTGTCAGAACATACATGTCATACAAGGCAATTGTAGAATGCCTGACTGAAATACTACAGGTGGGTTCAGAAATTTGTCTTCGACAGATTGAATTGCTCATCGTTTTTTAGGGTTGGACACTAAAATGAGCACCTGATTAGCCTAAAACTGAGGGATTTGTTGAATTTAAATGCTACACATGCATTTTAAAGGGGAACATTTTCAATTAAAAGAATGAAATCGTTTAAGTTGTGTTTTGCAACATGTTTCTTTTTTAACAGGGTCCTGGTGTAGTTCTACAAAATGAGCAATAGGTGTCACTTTTTTCCCACAGACTGAACATAACCAATTGTAGGAAGGCCCTAATAAAATACATAACACAAAAAAACCCTGTCTGTCAAAGTAAGCCATTTGTTTCAACAGCTTAATTTACTTATCCAAGAAAAAATGGTCATAATATTGATATTTTACAAGCTAACTTACCAGTTTCTCTAAACTGTTGAACTGTAATAATATATGAAACAGTGCGCTGATCTACAGAAAAAGGGCCAAATTGGTCCTTGTTGCATCTTTTGACGAAGTTCAGACTTTAACCAGATATATGCTTTACAAATAATTGTATTGTAATTAATATTATTAATTTAATTATTATTTATCTGTATTTTAGGATACAGGATAAGGACTGGTTGTAGTTCCTCTCTTGCTGGTTAATGGTCATGTGATACGAGCTGCCTTCTCTCTGTCGTCCTGTGGTTCCTGTCTGGCAGCTGGGCATAACTGAAGTCAAGTCAAAAGTTTGTAGTTTGCGAGATACTCTTGGTTTTAAACAAAACACCACCATGGCGGAACTAGGTTTTGTGATCGCCATGTCTGTGATGACCCTGTTTTGGGGTGTTGTTGGAGGAGTAGTGCCCTGGTTCATCCCCAAAGGACCAAACAGAGGGTGAGTTTGTTAGCTTCGCTTTAGCTAGAAACAGCTAGCTAAGTTAAGTTTTTATTGTATGTTGTCCCGTGACTCTCATTTCATACAAGCAGATGTACAGTGTATAAAGTAGCGATGCTTTTTAAATACATTTCTCAACGTTACTTGAACAGTATAAGAAAGTTAAACTTTGTGGGCGAACTTTGCTCGCTTGTAAGTAAAAGTTATGGTTAGCTAGCTGAAGCTAATTTGACAGCCCTTTCTCCCGAGTGAGTCGACGGAAGCTTCATCCTTATTACCTGCTTTAATGCTGGCGTTGTTGATAATTTATCTACAGTAAATCTATATTGTCTATTTCTTTATATTTAGATACCAAACTCAAGAGTAAATATTCTCCATCTCTGGAAAATGTGCCTAATGCAACTTCCCATATTTGCCTGTTTGTCAGTCGCATCACGAGATCAAGATGTATTAATGTACGGCCTATGTTGTGTTTAATGTTAAGTATACCACTTTAAAATGTTTTCTCCTATTCCCACAGAGTGATAGTCACAATGCTGGTGTTAACTGCAGTCTGCTGCTACCTGTTGTAAGTATTATCATCCTGGAAATGTACCAGGATTTCTTTAACATTATGTTGTGGTAGTTTTTAAAACATATCATACAGATGTGCGTCTATAGCACATATTTAATCCAAATAATGGAGGGTCAGTAAGAATCAGGTCTATAATATAAATGGCTGAAATTATTAGTCAATTAATACATTGACAGAAAATTGTGTGGCATCAGTTTTGATAACTGATGAATTATTTAATTAATTTGTTAAGCAAAAATAACAAACATTCATTTGTTCCAGCTTCTCAAATGTGATGATATGCTGCTCATCTTTGTCTTATGTATTAGTAAACAGATTGCGTTTGGATTTTGAACTTTAATAATAATTGGCAAATTCATTAATAATGAAAATAATCTTATATTGCAGCCTTAATAATATACATTATAAATAATAAAGCAAATAGAGTACCTCTTTTCCACAAGTGGACATTAATTTGTGTAGCTGAGACTGTGGAGATTGATTAGATGGTTTGGTTGGTGTTTAATTGTTTTTCCTCCTTTACTCCATATTAATTTCTGTGCATTACTGTCACAATAAAACTACAGAGTTGGTACTATTTTTGCATGTAGTATTTCAGTCTTGTGATAAATTATTTATATTCATAATTAGGTGCAAGTGTGCATATGGTGTCATGTTACGTGTCAGATGGGCAGAAGAGCGCAGTAGACACAAAGTAGTGTAGCAGCCGAGAGAAGTTATTTCCCAAAAGCCCTCAGTTTGATACTTTGTAGAATATTCCTAACAACTGGATGTTTTGTCATGACAAATGTGGGCCTACATTCAGAGAATAAGAAATTACCCACATCACTGAGCTTTGATGGATGTGTTTTGAAGTGCATAGTTTTGTTGCCGAGTATGTAAGTATGATCTTAATATCCTTTCTGTCCATCAGCTGGTTGATAGCAATTCTGGCCCAGCTGAACCCACTTTTCGGGCCTTCTCTGTCCACTGACATCATCTGGTACCTGAGCTATCACTGGCCTTAATTTATCCTTCCAGGACTGCCGACCATGCAGGTAAACCTCTTCCTCTGAAAGAGGAAAATATTGAACCCACATTTGATGTGGTACGTTACTGTACTTACAGTAGATATAGTCTATAGAAAATGTATTTTGCTGCTTGGATTGATTTTCTCTAAAGCTGTGTTTATTGTAATTTCTCTCAGCAGGGGAGGACCTGACACTGCTGCATACCAATGGATATTTGCTACTCACTCAGTGCAGACATCATTCCTTCTGAATCGCCTTAAACTCAGACCCCTGTGTGATTAATGAGTAGCGCCCACACTGGTGCCTTGTGCAAAAATGATTCCCAAAGGACTTCTGAGAGATCTCTCTGAATGTGCTTCACTTAAATTAAAGCAACCTTCACTTGGTGTTGTTTGGTTTATATATTATGTATATTGTGTTTATTGCTGTTGTTGATATGAATGACCTTGCCTTTAAATAGCTTATGTGTGGTGTGTTTGATGTGATCTCTTTTTGTCTGGTAAATATTAGTGATGGATGTAATCCATTCAATAGTTGTTAATTAATAAAGTAATAATCAACTCCATTGGTCCATAACTTTTGTATTTTGTTTGGCCTTGTTTATGAGCTCATGACCTTTGTCAAAAGTGTTGACTGTAAGGACTTCATTCTCCTAGTAAATAATGTAATCTGTGTATATAATAATAATAATAATTGCTCCTCATTAAGTTGACATGTATGACATACATACATTGAATGTATGTAGATATTTTCGAGATGCTTTTTAAGTAGGCTACTTAACCAAATATGTAGCAATGTTAATATTACGTTCTTAAAGTTATTTACACACTAAATTATATAATTTGAGCCATTTGTTTCATTTTCTCCTTTTTCATAAACTATAATTTACTGTATATCTATTTTATAAATTTAATTATTTTATATACAGTATATGGTTGTTAATTATGATTTTATTTACAGTCTTATCAGTATCAATTGTACAGTCTATGGGCCAAAGTCGACAAGCGAAGTTCAAAACGGGCTTCCTGCTTGCCGTAGTTTAAGCCGACTACGTTGGCAACATGGCGTCGTCAGATGTCCACGTCCGAATATGTGAACAAGAAATACTCAAATATGACTTGGAAATCAAAGCTTTCATCCAGGTGCGAATATTTATTTGGTAAGATTAGTTGTCGCTGCGTTACGACACGCTGGTTTTTGAGCCTGTCACCAAAGGGAGTCGTGTTGTTAGCAGATAGCATTTATGCTACGTTAGTGTTTCCAACTGCAGTCAGCCGGTGTACCGACTGTTGGAGCCGCTCTCTCAAGATGAGCTGCAGTCACCCGTGGAGTAAAAGTGCTTTAGCTTATCTCTTTAGCTCAAAATGGACTGCCAAATGTGCTTACCGACAAGTTAAGGTATCAAGTGGGAGATCAAACTTTCCAGTGGAAAACTGGACTACCAGTATCATAAATTCGATATAAAGAAAAATAATTCATATTGAAATTTATTCCTTTCCAGTAGAATAAACGCGCTTTAAATAAGACCACTCTTTGTCAAGTTTGGTTAGCTTTATCCCACTAATTACTAGTTTTATTTTATTTCCACACCTTGTTCTTAAGTATATTTGTAGGCTAATATTGTTGTTCCCGTTGATACCCTCTTTAATTGAATTAGCTACTTGGTGCTGAAATTAATCGACTAGTCGATTACAGAAAATTAATAGACAGCATTTTTGATAATGGATAAATGGTTAAAATCATTTTAAGCAATAATAACAAATATTTTCTCAGTTCAATTTTCTCTTTAACTGTCCATCAGAAAAAACAAGGCCTCTTTGGAGTGTGGGAAAATGTGATTCTAATTTGTCACTATTTTCTGACATTTCATAGATGATATCGATAATTGATGCAGGCCTAGAATTGCATTATTTTTCAGCACATTTGGTAGCCCATGTTGACAGATTATTCCCACTTGACAGAATGATGCACCCCATACTAACAGTGGGCTCCAGTTAGTTCACCCTGAGAGAACAGCTCTAACTGCTATAACACTTACTGTCCAGCAGAGTGTCTTTAAAGTCACAAATGAGAGCAACATGTACCAGTAACTTGTGTCTCTCTCATCCTTGTTTTGATGTTTCACCAGGATCTTAATGAGTGCACAGGTCCTCAAAGCAAGCTGACAGAACTGAACGCAGATGTGAAAAAGAGTTTCCACAATCTCAGATTACGGATTCAGGTAAGAAACACTATTTCTGAATATCTCTGAAAACATGTGACCCCATTATAGGCTGTGCATCGACCACTTGCACTTGGTTTTATGACAGTAGCTGGCTCGGAAAACATTTGTGCTATTATGTTTCTTTGACAGGATTTAGAGCAGATGGCTATGGAGCAAGACAAAGAGTCAGACAAGCAAGCTTTGATCAGTCAGGTAGAGGGACACAGAAAACAGATGCTGAGGTAATGTCTTTAGATTTAGGTATTCCGCCATTCCCTGGCTTTTAGAAATGTGAACTGTTGTGTATTTTGTCATATTTCTGTGTTGATAATGCTGCCAAACTGGTGGGGGAGACGCATGGGGAAATTGCCTGCTTAAACTTGCATAATGTCTGCTTTATGAAAATATTACTTGAATATGATTTCTGGCTGTTTTTGCAGTAACCAGACAGTTTGGAGGAAAGCCAACCTGGCCAGCAAACTGTCCATAGACAATATGGAGAAGCAGGCACTTCTTCATGGAGCAGATAGTGCCATGAGGCAGAGGTGAGCTGACAGTGTTCTCCACTTGTTAGACAGACAGTTAGAGGCATTCAGAGACAGGGGTCAGCAAAGTATTTTCGATCAACATAATACATATTCTCATTGTTGTAGTTAGAAAAATACATTGTTTTTACATCTTTCTTTCCTACATTTAATTTGCAGTAGGACATTTAAATTAATTGTACCTCTTGTTTTTTTTTTTTATCTCTTTCTCAGGAAGATGACCAAAGAGGGTCTGGCTCAGACAACCAGTGACATTACAGAGAATCTTATGAGCATCAGCCGGATGATGGCGCAACAGGTTCAGCAGAGCGAGGACACCATGACGTCCCTAGGTTAGTGAAGAATGGACACGGTGTGAAACGACTATCCATTTATATTAATTATGTGTGTGTAACCCCGCCCTCCTTTCAAGGAAAGGCTTTGTATTGAAAACAGTTTTCTCTTCTGTTTGAAGCAACCTCCTCAAGGACAATCCAAGAGACCAACGATGAATTTAAGACCATGACGGGGACCATCCAGCTTGGGAGGAAGCTCATCACCAAGTACAACCGCAGAGAGCTCACTGATAAACTTCTCATCTTCCTGGCGCTCGCCCTCTTCCTCGCCACAGTTCTCTACATCCTTAAGAAGAGACTGTTCCCCTTCCTGTAGACCAGGTACCCTTTTTGAGGAACTCTCACATTACCACATACAGTACTTACCATGGTCAGCGCAAATTATTTAAACAACTCTGAATGCCACGTGTGACATACACACGTATTACACACGAGTGTCTGCTCAGTGGAATGTGGCCTGCTCACTCTGCTGAACTGTGACGCTGCTGAGGGTGAAATATTGTCCACAAAGAGGAAGATTAACCTACACACGTATAGTTCCATGCAGTGTTTTATTTATTGAAAAGAGTTTGGTTCAACATACATTGGTGGCACAAAATGTGTCAGTCGTCTATCTTTAGTTAGTGTGGCAGTAATGCTGTGCATTGCTTTTAATCAAATCAGTTGTGAGAGGAGATGGACGACCCGTGTTAATCTTGTGTACGTTTCCGTGGAAGATATCTAGTACGGTTTTTGTTTTCATTTATATATTTCACATAGCGAAGACGTACAGTATGAAAGAGAGTTTGCACAATATACTGTATATACAGTATATACGCAGAACCACAGAAAGTAATTCTCAGACACCTAAAATATTAGCCCTCAGTTTGCTTCAGATGTTGCTATGAGTGCAGATAATGTGCTGACCTTGCGCAATAAGAGAAAAAAATAGTAATGTAATCAAAATTTTAGTATAATCTGATAATCACAAAATAAGTGGCACTTTTAATTTCAGTTCAACAAGCTTTTACTGGCATGCATGTCATTAAAACAATATTATAGTAGTATACAATATTATTAATTACTATTATTCAATAGTAGTATTAAATTACGCATATTTTGGGAACAAGGACTTAAAAACAAACATGTCTGTGTAACAGAAAGAGGCCTTCTTCATATATTCCTCACTAATGGTGTTTTAACCAAACCGTTTTTCGGCACCTGATATAAAGTAGCTGTCCAAATGATGTACAAGCATTTTGTGTAATTGTTATTTAAAACGATGTACTGTATAATTACTGTAAGGTATAATTTATTGCAGCATTATAATGACTTAATGCTATTTTACGGGAATACAATATTGAAATGGCTTTTAACTACGAGCACAACTGCAGTCACTCAGTTTGTGTTTCACTAGCTGGAGAATCAGAACAGTGCTTGTACTTGTATATGTGCACTTCAAATTGTCCCTATGTTCACTTAGCATGCAAACCAGAAAAGCAGTGGTGGTGATCACACTGGCAGAGATAGAGCAGCATGCATCCCTGCCTTTCTTCAGATAAGACCCGGAAAAGCAGATTATTCCGACCCGTTTCCCTCTCCCTTTCCAGTGTGGGTGGAGGGTGGGGGGGGGGGATATTTTTAGGATTGTGTGGCGCTGTTATCTGACGTTGCCTTTTCAACACCTCGGAGGAGAGGGTGACCAGAGGAGCTACATGACCTTGCTACCCTTTCTGCAATTGCCCGCCGTTGCCATTTTGTTTAATACATGTAAATGTTGTCAGTATTGATTATCAATAAATCCAAAGACATCTGGCATGATGTTTGACAAGTTTCTGTGTTTGTGTGGGTGTTTTAATGTTAAAATGAGATGGAAGAGAACAGAGCATGTGTGAAGAGACCTGAGAGATGTCTAAGCATCTGTTACTCATGCAAAGTGGTGGCAGTTGGGTAGAGCCCGTTCATATAACTGCACACTTAGACAAGGCCTCTGGCTCTCTGTCGAGCAAATTGGACTATTCTTGCATTTAGCACCGCGATAGTGTCAATCAAGTGTTTGGGTTTGTATCTGGACAAGTGGACTGGGGTCTTGGGAGAGTATACAAGGCACCAAACTGTTGGTGTAAACATAGGAACCAGACAGAGTCTCTGCAACTCTGCATTCATGTAGTTATTTATCTGTTACATACAGTTAAACTTTTGTCAGTTCATATTCTGAAACAAAACACAGTAATGACTTAGCCAAACAGAAAAGGTCTTTAATAATCAAGTATACTGTCCAAAAATAGATTAATATCTTGGATCAGGTAACACCTTGAATTTGTCCTCATATTTACAAGTACAGAGAAAAGGTTGTTGACTTTCAGGACGGCTTTTGACAGATTATATAGACAATGCTTGTACACACAAGTTAATTAAAATTAATGTTTGTAGTTGCATACAATTTAAAAAAACAAAACAGCATTTCCTGATAAGCAGAACCTGATTTCAAAACATTTAATACAAGTCAAGGTCATGGCTCACAGCCATCTCTGTCCCATTGACTTTAAACATGAGTGTAGCGTGTACATGTGGCTGACAGCGGGTTGTAAAATGTGTAAACTTTTAACAACCTTTTAACCTTGTTTAAGCATATTGAAGGAAGCTTCCTAATAGCCACTTGAACATTTTAACCAGACACAAACCTTATGAGGATTGTACAGATGTTGCGCTCCTCTCTCCTGTAAAACCAGTTCAACCATTATGTGACCCAGAGGCATGGATTATATATTGTCATAATTATAGTCTACTATTACATATTATATACTGTAGAATTTTTCTAATACTGTTTGAGTGCATTTTTCAATGATTAAGGAATTGATAGCCAGAGCCAATTATTGCATTAAACAACTTTATGAAATTTGAATTAAAAAGTTGCATGTCAGTAATATTAACTAATAACAATAATAATAATAATAATAATAGCCTATACATAATAAGTCATTTCCCAAAGCCTAAATTGTTACAATTAGGTCGTATTTAACAATACACTTTGCGGCATAGTGTCAAAATAAATGTAAAATTATATTTACAAAAATAGAAAATGTTCCGTCCAAATTTCCAAAATCCAGATTTTTTAAATAGCATTTAAAGAACTGTGGCTGCAACTGTTTTTGTTCGTTTTTTTCCCCGCTCAAATTACATGTCTGTGCGCTAATGTCACGACAATAAATAAAAAATATAAGCTCTTCAGACAAAATCTGGTGCTGAAAACAAAAACTACCACAATTCTTGACACATTTAAAAATGCATGCAGTCAGAAAACAATCCCGTTAAATTCAACAGGTAACACGAGAACATTTGATATTTAGTCTACCATGTCCTAATGCCATGTAACGAAGAAACCCCGTTACTGGAGGAAAATGTGTTCTGGACATTATTCAGGTCCCCTACCCCAAAGTTCATGTAATTCCCGTTGTTGGAGGATCCTTGCATAGTTTGCATTGTGGCTACAGGATAATTACACGCATAGTTTGTGTTGCAGCCGGGGCTGGTGTAGTTACTGAAAGCTGGATAGTTGTTGTACGTGAAATGGTTGATGTGACCCATGCTGTAGGATGGGTTGTAGGTGGCTGTGTCTGCCGCCAGGCAAGGCTTCCCATCGCGCACCAGAACCGGCACTGACACCCTCCTGGGCGGCGGCAGAGACACCATCTCCAGGCTCTGGTCTTGCCTCTGCCTCTTACACTTGTACCTCCTATTCTGGAACCAGATCTTCACCTGGGTCGGGGTGAGTTTGAGCACGCCGGCCAGGTGGTCTCTCTCCGGGGCGGACAGGTACCGCTGCTGCTTGAAGCGGCGCTCCAGCTCGTACACCTGCGCCTGGGAGAAGAGGACCCGCGGCTTTCTGCGTCTCCTGGACTTTGGTCGCTCCGGATCCTCGGGTTTTATGTCCAACACAGGCTCGGTCGGAGGACTGAACTCCTCTGATTACACCAGACAGAAAGAAAAGCATGAAATAAATAAATACATATCTGCAAATGTGACTTCTTAACAGAGGGATGGATGAATATTCATCATTAGAGTTGTTTTTACTACTATTACTACCGACAACACCAATAATAACAACATACTATAAAAATGATAACTATAATAATAATAATAATAACATGATACCATATAGCTATTATGTTGTTGTAAATGGTTGATTTGCTTGTGCCAATTCTGCCAAGGTTGGTGATTCAATTCCCTTAGCCACCCATGATGCATTCAGTGTAAGCTGATTTACACGATTTACACATGTAACACGTGACACGTAATTTAATAACTTAATGTAATCGATGTTATATTTCCAATGCAACTTTTTCTACATTAAATCTCCATAAATCTTAAATGCGTCCAGCAGGCCTACAAGAAATTACTGACCGTCAACTCAACTTTTATATTTGTTTACATTTTAAAAATCCGGTTTGAAAGCCTGTAAGGCGTTTCCTGTAGGCCTATTAATGCTTATTGCTTTAGTGGAGTTGTTTTTGGAGCATCTTTTGCGGTTTGCACAAATCAAAGAACATGATCCTGCGGGCCTCATTGGGCACAGGCCTACAAAATAAAATTCTGTCCTCTCATCAACTCACCTTTTCTACGTTTCCCCTCAAACGCGTCTGATTTCCCATCCTTAACTATATCCATCTCCATGAGGGATTTCCCATAAAAGGTAGTAGCAAAGTTGAGTGCATTGCCTCTGTCGGCTCTGGACTCGTGGAGGTCTTCTCCAAACAGCGAGGCGGCGGCGGACGACATGTCCCGAAGAGGCTCCTGCTTCAGGCGGGCCAGCATGCAGGAGGACGAGGAGGAGGAGGTCGACACGGTGCAGCAGTCCGTACGAGAAGAGACGTCCAGAGAAGACACCATAACGCCATGACTCTGCTCCAAGTTTAATATATCCTTTACAGAGAAGGGAGTGGACGTGCTGCTGGGGCTGGGAAACATTGCCAAGAACTGAAAAAGTAACCTATCAACCTGTCATATGGAGGTAACAAAAAGACGTCAACACACTTCCTCTCCTTCCTGGTAATATTTACTGGATTTAAGTATTAGTTTGGTATAGTGGACTGATCTTGAGTGAAGTATGCATTTTGAATGTCAACTTTTTTCTTGGCCTCCCTCTCCTCCCGGTGACGCAGGGAGGAGGAGGGGGAGGGGGGAGCCAGTGGGACCCTCTGTATGGAGCCACTGGTACTCCCATTTCATGACGTAAGGTTATGTCTGGCACACGGGCTGATGTGGCTTATAGGCCTGTATGTGTTCAATCACTGCAACCTACATCAGCCCAGAGCTCATCATTCTCTTTCCAAAGCAAATTAAATGGTTAGAAGTACTGTCTTAAATCATTTTCTTGATCCTGGTGAAAAAATACATCCTGCCATGGTTTAGGATAGCCTTGATTTATAAAGTTCATAAATGAAGTGAAACTAAATAAATAACTTGTTAGATGGATAATTTTCAGTGTTGCAGAAAGTTATTACGTACAATGCAAACGCGTTTCCAGTTAATTCTACAAGCCCAGCATTTGGGCGGATGTTTACACACATCTTCAAGTACCAAGAGAAATAATTTATCCGACTGTGTGTACATCAAAATTGTATAATAACGACTCAGGAGCCAGACTTGCGTTATTGAGGCTCCTGAGAGGAATTAGTGTGTCCGATGAACCTGATCGTGCGCGTGCGTGTGTTTGGGGTGTCGACCCGTCCCCTCATCCGACGGGAAGCGGAGCAGACAAGCGTCAGGAAAGAGGGGAGCAGACAACATTTTGGGTCCCTGAACACGGAACCTGAAACCAGCAGCGACACACTCTGCTGTCTGCCTCCAAGAGATTCTGGAGCCGCTGTCTGAGTTATCAGGACGTGATAACAGATGACAACAAACCTGCACACACACACACACACACACACACACACATCTTCCCACCCACGCTGCAGGCCAGGTTATCCTAAATAGGTGTCATATATGACACCAAAGTTGTAACCAATTAAACAGTCCAAATTGGTTGCTTTTACGCTTTAAATTTAGCCATCTCCATAACTCCAAGACACCCCACCACCTCCAGCTGTGCATTCTTTAGCATAGGTAAACGAGATGGTGTCAATTAAACATACAATCAGTAATTTATATATATTTATAGATTAACAATAACAAAGTACAAATCATTTCGCCAGGCAGCGGTAAAATGGAGACAACTGTGCGTAATGACGCATAACGTGTTTCCCCTTGAGCGTATGGCACTAAACCTGCTATTAATGCCTGTGGAGACGGTCACAGGAGACAGACAGTATTATCGTTTGTTTTATCTTCAGCGTTTAGCACAGCCACGGGGTAAATGGGTCCCCCTGTCTCCGACCTAGCGGTGGTGTTTATAGTTTTAAAGACTATTTGTGCGCCTCGCGAGCTGATGAATGGCCTTAAAATCTTTCTCAGGCGCAGTGAGAGTCAACACTGGCTCGGCTCTTGCTGTAATAATTGGCGAAATAAAGTAAACGCACGGAGGAGTGGGGGGGGGGGGCACAAGACATGGGAAAATGTTTTCATCATGATTGATTTACACAAGTCTAGCGCTGCTGACTGTAATCTTTTCCTGTTTTATGTCATTAATTGCAAAAAGAAATTCAAAATTCAAACGATAAGTCAGCCACCAAATCAAATACGTCTTCAGTTCTACTGGATGGTAAACTATTAAGTCAACTGTAAATTGAACATGACAGGTCTGGCATGTGTTTCATATCCCTAATGTGTCGTCCTGCGGCAGCCCCGCGGTCCCCTTTGACCTATCTTTCTGCAGCACATCTCCAACTCAGATAAAGCTTCAGATAAGGTTGCTTAAAAACTTCCGCTGCACGAACGAGTGGGTATTTTGAGGATTGCGTGCAGTGAGGAGCCTCTCCGTGCGTGTGTGTGTGTGTGTGTGTGTGTGTGTGTGACCCAAATTAAAACTTCTGTCTCTTGCCTAGATGTTCCTGTTGGCGCACAACTTACGCCGCTTTAAAATGGGCTGGTGTTGTCTGTCCTGGAGGCCTTTTGGTGATTTAGATCCATTAGCTATATTCAGTGATTAGACTAATTAGGAACAACAGGCTCATGAGGATATAATCAGGTTAAGAATGCCATAGCAAACATTTTGCACTTTCTCCACAAAAGCTGGTTAGCCTCATTACCTGTTCAACATGTCGGAGCTTTGATGGTCAAAGTAGGCCTATCTTAAACTTTGTGGATATCACAATCCCGGCATTCAAAACTTTGTGTATGCAAAAGTATACAAGTTGTAAAATGTTAAAGTACTGATTCTGAAGCATGGCCTTATGTTGAATATATGCATGCATTATTACTGTATATAATGTATGTTTTAGGTCCAACTGGCTTTTGTTGTATAATTTAAAATTGGCTTGTTTAAACTGTTTCACTGTTTTGCCTCATATTTTATGAGGTCCATATACTATTATATGTTGTTATGTAATCTTAAATAACAAATTAACTAACTTCATCTATCAGAAGTGAGTAAAAGAATCCAACATTTCCCTTAAAATGTTGAGGAGTAAATGCAGGAAGTCTCAGGAAAAGTTAATAAGTACAATACACAAGTACAGTTTCTTTCAACCCCTGATACACTGTTGAGAAGCTTAAATGGAGAAAAAACAATCTACAAGTGGTAACACATGGCTAGTAATCCAACTATAAAATAAAAACCAGAAGATTAAAATCATTAGAAAAGAAGCCTGAAATAAGTAGCCTATAGCGAAATATATGTAGGCTAAATATTTACACATAAATACACATATACATGAATACATATAAATACATACAAATATATATGTGCAAGCCTATATATAAACACACAAATATACATATTGTATGTGTTTTTAGTATTTAAGTGCATGTTTGCACAAATACACTTACAGATATAAACACCAGTGAACATAAATACATACACAGACATGCATGCATATGGCAATGAGATAATGTACCAGTCATTAGAATAAAGTGAAATTGAATAAAACATTTTCACTTCACAAATTAAGAAAGAGAAAGTGATTTTTAAGAATTGAATTTAAATGAGGATACACGGTGAACTGGCCTGACCAGGCAGGTGCCTCCAAAGTCTTGAGGCTCGAACAGATCAGCTCATTCCTGATGCCTTTAATCTGGAGCCGGGACAGCCAGAAGGGCCTGTTTGAAGGTCTTACAACACACCCTGGTTCACACACAGTTACATGATCTGTGATGTTGAAATCTGTAAAAACTTTAAACTTCATTGGCAACCACTGAAAGCAGTGATGTGCTCTGTTCTTTTGAAAATATGGAGTCTGGCTGCTGTGTTCTCATGAGACAATAATGTAGATAAGAGAAAATACCTCTGTCTCGTGATCATCTGTAGAAGTAATAAAGGCTACTTTACTAGAACGTTTTAAAAAACTATTTTCCACTCTGATGGACAATACGATTGTACTCTCTTCTTTTCTAAAAATCACATAAGACCTTTGTCATATTTTATAGACCTTCAATTTTTCAGTCAAATAAACTTAGTTTGAGGACACACGCACAAAAAAAATCCTTTTTACACTAAATCAAACATAAAATCATACAGTACTACAAACTAACCCTAACCCATACCAACAAAGGGACAATATTATAAGGGCAATCCAATAATTCAACAAAAATCCATCAATTTCACACATACAATAGTTGATGTAAACTTGTGGACCAATACAATGCTTCAGACTGAATATTTTCTATGTCCAAGAGTCCAAAGGGGAACTTTGTTGAAATGCGGCAATCATAAAACAAGGAAAATTTTAATAGCCTATACTGAAATAATTCAGTCTTGAAATTAAATTAATTAAATCATGGGATTTACCTCTTTTTGAATGCATTGTCTGATGTGACAGATACATTTCTACGGAGAATCTGGCATACAACTGAAAAACCGATGTACTTCTGAGGAGATCAGTTCCTTTTTTTCCTGCACTGTAATTATCATTCATTTGTGTGTTAAAAAATTAACAATAACAAAAGTGTTTCCTATTTTCAGGAGAAATGCAGACTACCTGTCACTGTCATTCAAGCAGCTTCAGCCTGACATACATCTTTAAAACAATACATCTTAAAAGTTAACTTTCCATAACTGGACCTGAATTAAATTACTCTCAAAATTAAACAAAAACCATTAACTGATCCCCCCACTATGGTCACATCATAACATCAGACATGGCAGCTCTTGTGTGACCCAGCAGACCTGTAGCCTGATAGACTGTAAATTCATATCACCACCTGTTTTTCCATCTCTCTTTTCAAGAGTTCACTATATATTATATTTCCCGGTACACCTCCTTATTCCCCCACGCATCAGTTAATGGTTGATACTGTCCAATTTGCTTTCAGCCCAAGGTCAGGCCTTGGCAACTACATTCTCAGGCTGTGAAGTGGTTTACTGGCCGATGAGTTAAATCTTTGGCCCCTTGGCTCTCTCCACCACTCCCTTTTGAGTTACACCACCACCATGTGGCCATTGTAAGAACACACCCCAACTTTGGATCAATCCATTGTCCATTTGCTTTCTTGATTATGATGACAATGTGGATTTTTATTATAAGAGTGATCGTGGTGGAGGTCCTGTTGTGGCAAAGATCGTTTAGTGGTCAGCGCACTGTATCATTTATTGCGTGACATAGGCGTCCGCTGATCCGGAGTCAGGTTGTTGTCACTGGAAACTATCTGAATATGGCAGCGATGTCAAGTGCCATCTGTCTGTGCATCGTTTGTCTTGTCTGTGATGGAGGGAGCAGCATCCCCTTCATCTACCCTCCATCCCCTGCCTCCTCCCGCCCACCTCCTCACCCCTCACACGCACTCCCCAGGTCATGTTCATAGGCTTGGCAAGACTTCACACAGTCTTCTGCTGGGTTCAAGGTGATGTTAGGGCCCCCAGGGAGACATAAGAGGATGCTTCTTACCCTGAGCCTGCTTTAGTTTTGTCTACAGCTGATGTTTGAGGTCAGTGGTAGGATACTGCTGTATTGTAGCACATGAGCTGATGAGTGGATTTTAAGGGACAGGTTGTGCCCTGTTGACATATGCAAATTCGATATGAAACAAGGTTTTTAAAGGGGTACACCAGTGATTTAGTATTGTACTTTCATAAAGTTGGAAACTGAAGCAGCAGAGGCAGAGATACACTGAATTTTATTCCTTCTAAAACCACTGGATGCTACATTTTCCATAAACTCAACTCAATAGCACCTTTTATTGGACCTTCCCTCCCTGTCCCTGCCAATAACTAGATGGTGAATCAGAAGCAAATTAAATCTAAACATTCGGAGTAATAAAACACCTGAGTTGTATCTGTCCTGGTATAAAACTGCAGTGTCGTGATGATGAAGTGTCAAAGCACCCTGAGCAGCGGTGACATGTTTTTGACTAAAAGGGTGTCAGTCTGATAAAAGAGTTCCGCGAAAGATAACCTCTATCCTCGCTCCTCTGAACAGAAATAAGCAAACCGTGACCTCCTTCACGATGGCGGATCAGATCAAATTCCGGCTCACACGAGAAGCTAGGACACATTAAAAATGTCAATAAGAAGCACCCATTGAAGTCCCACATCCAACCTGAGTAACCCTGATGACATCACCTGGGTTATTTTCTCAGACTTTAAAAAGCTCCATCGAAAGCCACAGAAGACATCACACAACTAATCCATTGTACAGGCTGACTGTGACAAGTGAACTAACCTGTATGTGTAAAATAGGTGGAGTGCTGAATGTTAATTTCATATGTTGGCTTGCACATGAGCAAAGTTCCTCTCAGTAGGTTGCCGTTACATTTCACTGTATTTGTATACTGTATACACTTTTGACTGTTACACTGTACGAGTGTAGCTAGAAATGATTTCTCTTATGAAAAAATATATCTTTAGTCCTGCTGGTATGTTAGTTGGATTAGTGTCTACCTGCCCAGGGACTGAAAATGGAAATTAGCTAGTAGCTAAATCTCTTCTCCTTGTATGAAATCAATGTTTTTTGTACATGGTCCCTGACAAATAAATGTAATGAACTAAACTAAACCAAACCAAACTCAGTGCAGTGTAATCTACTGTATCAGTCTGCATAAGGCTTTTGTTGTGTCAGTACATCAATTGGCCAGAGGAGGGCAGCATCACACAGTGGTTTACTAACTCTCCCACAATAATAAACTTAAAACTCGTGTCTTTTTGGATAAAAGAAACATACAGAGATACACAGAGACATGTTTCCCATTTGCAATTCTCTGATGGAGATGGAAAATGCTGCTCCTGCATTCACAACAGGTGAGACCGACCTACTCATTGTTTGTCCTACTCAAGTGTATTTATCTGATCTGTTCATTTGAACTTTTTCCAACTCTAAATTATACTTGACTGGTGTATTAGGAGCTATGTAATTTCCCTAACCCTCAGCTTATTGTAATATGTAAATATACAGTATAACTCTGTGTCCTCCTTTGTCCCCTCTTTAAATTATTTATTATTAGTTTTCATGATCATGAGCTCATCATACCAGAGTCCTCCTGTGACCCAGGACCGATTATGTGCCCTGAGGTTTACAGCGTCTCTCCGCGAGCCTGCTTGTGCTGTATCAGCTGCCGCCGCTTTATGGCCCTTAATTCACCCAGCCTTCCCTGAGCCCATTTAACATGCTGACTGCTCTGTTTTCCATGCAATTGGAGTTGACCAAGAAATGAGGTAAGAGCATTGCTAATAGGCTAAATGACCAACACTGTAATAAGGCTTGCCGGAGCAGCTTGATTACCACACTTGGCCCGATGGATAATTCATGTGGAGACAAAGGCGGTGTGGAAAGAGCACTGTTCTCTGTGCACATCTCTGGTCTCGGACACCCATCAGGTCCTGACACATAAAGCTGTGACGTACATAAATTGCCAAGGAGGCCACCAAGTCCTTGTCATCATCATGGCTGCTTCCTGTGCAAAAACTCTGGTGGTACACGCATGCGTGCGCGCGTGCACACGCATGCGCTGAGCTGAGCCACCAAGTCACCTTAGCAAGCTCAGGGCTGCGTAAGGTTACTGTACGGCCACTCTGTGTGTGTGTGTGTGTGTGTGTGTGTGTGTGTGTGTGTGTGTGAGAGAGAGAGAGAGAGAGAGAGAGAATGTGTGTCCTCTTCCTGTCTTTCCTCACTGCCTGTCTCTCCCTCTCTAATGGGGACAGTATGAGAAGAGAGCTTGTGCTCCGTCTGGACCTTTCTAATTGCCCCTGCCACAGAGGCCTGATACAGCAAGACCCTGTGTTCCCAGCAGGTCAGGCGTGTGTGTGTGTGTGTGTGTGTGTGTGTGTGTGTGTGAGAGAGAGAGAGAGAGAGAGAGAGAGAGGTAAAGGGAGACTTGGGCAGACAGAATCATCACTCAGGTGGTGCGCCCTTGGCTCCACCACACACAGTCAGGCCCCACATAGAGAACACCATTCATTATAAATATCAGAGCTACGGGAGCAGAGCAGGAGTGGTGGGAAGAGATACGAGAGGGGGAGGAGAAGGTGAAGGAGGAGAGGGCAGCAGGACAGAGGGATGGGCAGAGAAAACGGGTAGAGGAGTGCAGTGCAGGTAGATGTTAGATATTTGTTCAATGATGAATGCTCAATAAATTCCACAGAAGTAAACTTTTTTTTTCGTGTCTTTATCAGCCTGAAGTCCGACTCACTTTGTTGAGAGAAAGCGTCATAGGATACACGCACACACACATAACACGCACGTATGCAGCCCCATCTTATGCTAGCACATAATCTCTGCTATACTGCCAGGCCAGGTTATGAAATCCACCCAGGGCCAGGTTACAAAAATCCTCTCTGTGGCATCTGCCAGGGAAGGCAGCTCCGTGTTGACAGATGGGCACAGCATTCCTGGGCCCAGGGCCTCGCCAGCGCACTGCCAGGAGCTGGACTGAAGGAGCCATGGAGAGGCTGACTGGCATTTCTTTACACCTATGTGCTTAATTTCTGTGGCAACCTCGAGACACGTACGACATGAGTTACATTCCCTGAATGCTGCTCCTTCAAACTGACACGTAGGAGCAGTGATGGGTGTTACTGGGGAATGAATAGGGCAGTGATGGGTGTGGATTCATGCATGTGTCTGATTTAATTAAAACTGCACTAAAATGGGATGGTAGCTATGAGGGTCAATAATTTGTTAATATCCTGTCATAAAAAAGCAGTAAAGCCACTGCAACTGGGTTTAGTCACATGCAACAACAAGATTACCGTGATCTGAAAGAGAAGTTTTTCTAGTGGTTTACCTCCACAGCTGAGGCAGGCTCAGTCTCATGCTGGCCCAGTTATGTGATCTATGTCAAGGCAGGGAAGAAAAGTTCGACCCCTTCCCCCATGCCTCATGCTGCTTCCACAGGGATAGTGTTTTACATGCTCAAGGTGAGTGGAATACCAGCGCAGCTCCTGTTATCCCTGTGCTTTACTCGCTCAGGGTCCCCATCTCTCTGCCCTATCTACCACCGACCACCTGCTCCACCACCGTCCCCTAACCAGGTCACACTAGTGAAACCCACATGTGGCCACTTAGCAGCCGCTCAGACTGCACACACAAATAAAACTCCAATGATTATGAGGGCAAGATATAGTTGTTTTTTAAATTTTTAATAATTATTTTTCTTTGCAGTGAAGCAATTTTCATGTGATAAAAATGTACAGTACATTCAACTTTGCAATTCAGCAGTGCATTTGGAGCACAAATATAGCTTTGGCATGGCTGAACTCAATAGGCTGGCATTCTGCAAAACCATGCCACATTCTCCACAATCACCACTCTTTAACATCTAGCACTGCATGGACACAATGTTCCAAGACGAAGTACGGAGGGTGCCCCACCAACTCCTCCGACAGTGCTAGATTACAGTGATTACTTCTAAAGCAATCTCACTATGGACTGATGTATGCACGGGAGTCAGAGGAGGAGGGGAGGGGACGAACAGGAAGATTGGCAAGTTTCACAGCCGAGAACAAAAAAAGACCACCAAACGTGAGCGAGATGTTGACCTCAAAATCACAGTGTCCCCATTTGGTAATTATTCTCCTCCAGAGATGAGGTCAGGCTGAAAATCAGCTGAAAACAAAGTGGGATGATAATGGCAACGGTGACAGTGGGAGTGAGAGAATGAAAAGGAGAGGGGAAGAGGACATGACAGGGTGAAAATGAGAGAGAAGAGAGGGAGAGAGTGTGGTGGAACTCACTGCTTGGTGTGAGTGAGCATGGGAAATGCGTGGGACTTCTGGACCATCGCTGGCTCCAAGGGGATCTGTTTGGTGACTGACACACAAGCACACACACACACACACACACGGACGTTCATATATGCATGGATACACACAGAGCTAAGTGCAGAGCTATTCATTCACTTTGGCTTATTTCTCTCAACTCTCCATTTAATGCTTGGACACAGCATCTGAGCCACTCACCTGCAGTTTTTTTGTTGTTTTTTTTGCGAGATGTTTCTATGGAATCTCCAAATTTAAGCTATAAAATGTGGTCAACATTCATATGTGGTCTGCAGCTGTTAGTGATGGGGGGGGTGATGCGAAAACAGTGCTGCCTAAATTACGCCACCAGAGGGCAAAATCTGGTCAGAAACTATAATGGAGTGTCTCTCAAGCTCATGTGCATGTACACACAGACACGCACACAAACACACATGTGCCTAGATGCACAGATGCACACTCCCCACTATTAGACACATACATACAAGCCTTACTGTGTCAGCATTTACATCCTTCCACTTGTGGTAACATATAGTACATACAATTCACAGCGAGAACAGTTTATATTACACATTCAGTTATAGATCTGTACGTATAGCAGGCTTACAGAGAACAGAATAACCTACAACTGAAAAAATGCAATGATTGACCCTTAAATCCCAACAAAATCTCCAATGTTAAGGGAGGAAAATGTAACGTATTGGCCCCAGAATTCATTTGTGTGCCCCCCAGGATCAACACAGCACAGGTAGCTGTCATCTTTGAGCTGTGAGGTCTTGACTACCCTATGAGCTCACCTCACAGTAGATTATGGGCCACTGCAGTATGTCTAAGTTTGAGCCAAACTCAGGCAGGAGTCTGCATGATGCGGCCTTTTCTCATGTCTAGGTTATTTTTATGGCTGAGGTGGTGGTGGAGCCAATTGGGTGGTCTGGTTACCTTTTGAAATAAGCCCATGCAGTCAAATCTCCCTGCAGCGGCTGATACAGGGGCACTGCTCTGTGAATCCAGCTTTGACGAAGAAAGACTGCAAAGGGCGGTTGTGAGCAGCAGCATGTTATTACGCAGCATTTACTGAATGCTGCACATTCGGCTCCATCGAAACAAGCCGAGCAGCCTACGCCTGTGCAGCTTTTTTTATGCTACGTTTCGCATATACGTCTGTGCAGAGAAGTTAGCCATAGGTGGTTTAGGTCAGCTGTTGTCAAGCCCATGCTGAGGGCTGAGGGGAAAAAAAAGCCGCTGAGGGCCATGACGTGTGCTGTTACTGCATGCGTGTGCACTTTTATACGGCTTTAATTACAGACTGCGAACACAGACAGACTTGTTTATTCTGCTGCGTAGTATACACTGAGGCCTGGTTGGCACCACAAACACACGTGCCACACACACACACAGACACACACACACACACTGCTTTGTAGTAGTAAAAGTATCTATCCTGGACAGCGCAGCAGGTTGTACCTGCCAATTGAGTGAGTCACTTGTATTTTATGTCTATTAATTCAGTCATTTATGGATATCTGAGCGTAGGACATCATCAGCAACAGGCAAGATCCTCTGACATTAAAAAGGTCTTTTTTTCATCATTTTTGTGATAAATAGCTCCCATCTTTTTCTGCTTTGCAGGCATTAAGCGATTCAAAGTTTTCCAGAATTATACTAATCTACCACCATCATAAAGTTGTATTCTAATTCCCTCAGCTTAAACAAACAGGCTATTTAAAGGGCATCAGCCTAACATAGGCTGCTTTATTTTGAGTAGACGAAGAAGGTATAAATAGACTTTGAGGAGTGCAACAAGCGAATGCTTCATATGAAATGGCTGGCGTTACATCATTGCCTGTGAGAGTGAAGTTCTGGAGAGGCGCTGGGCTCTCTGGGCCAGCCATTATGGTTTGTACTAATGTTCTGGTTTCACAATCCAAACATTCTAAGAGCTGTTATTTGCTCTCTTTTTCCCTTTTACTCAGTAATTCTGCTTCTTTTTTTCAGCCGAGCAAAGCTGTCAACAGAGAGGAGAAGCAGCTTTAAGTGGGAGACAGAAAAAGGATGGAGGAGGAGGAGAGAGACAGGAAGAAGAGAGTTGGATGGAGAGAAAGAATGAAAAGTAAAACAACACAAACAGAATCAAGTTTGTACACTGTGTCACCTGTGGGGTTATAATGTGCCACTTGCATGTGCACAAAGAAAAGAAGGTCAGTTTGATGGAAGGATGAAAACGACTGAATGTTTTCTTTTTGGCACAGTCCTCTATTCCCAACCATTCAAACAGCAAGGTGTATCTCTGTACAGACAGTCTGAGGTCTGAGGAGGCCACTAGTGGGGCAGCGTCCACCATGTGGTTGGCATACTGCAACTCATCATTACTGTTGGCTTCAGCTGGCGCAAGTGAAATGACTTGTATAAGTGAATCAGTGCTGCTGTGAGAAGTTCCAACTGGTAGCTAAATCACAGGACAAACCAACCTCCCCCCATCAGGCATCTCTCCTGCATTTATCCTCCATCAGTAACAGAGCCTGCTCTTTTTCAAACACAGTATAAGGAAGAATAGCTGAATCAGCATATTCTGACACCAGACTTGTGTCTCTAAGTTGGCTCATACGTATGTCATTCCGTACAGCGTCTGGTATTCGAAAAGAGAAGAAAGCGCAGAGATAATAAGATGAAAACATAATTTGTGGTGGAGATGTTTATGATGGCTGCCTCTGTGTGTTATATATGAAACAGGGCTGGGATGTGTTGCATTATATATTCTGTTTTTCTGTATGACTACATGAAAGATTACAAAATAAATGCAGACCACAAGGTTTATGAATGTGGTCTTAGACAGTACTATTGGACACTGTTGTCCCACAATGCATTGCAAAATTGAAATGAAGAAGCTACAAAAAAAAAGAACGATTGCTCAGAAAACCAGAAAATGAAGGAATAAATCATTGGAGACATATTTTTGAAGCTATTTATTTTTTATTTTAAAATTTTAAAATTACAGTTGCCTTTAAAGGTCATCGCACACATATACACACTTTATGTAGTTTCCTGTTGTTGCAACATGTTAACATTCATTTCTTATATACTAGCCACCCAAACAGTGCACAGTCACCACAGCTGAATAGTATACTTGATTGTTTTATTAAAGAGTATGGAATTGGCACACAGTATTGGACGTTTTAAAGGAATAGTTCAACATTTGAGAAATACACTTATTGACTTTCTTGCCAAGAGTTAGATGAGAAGATAGCTTAGCTTAGCATTAAGACTGGAAACACGGAAAAGCTGCTAGCCTGGATCTGTCTGAAGGTAACAAAATCTGCCTACCAGCACCTCTAAAGCACACTAACACGTTATATCTCATTTGTTTAATTTGTACAAAAACAAAAGTGTAAAAACAATAAGTTTCTGAGTCACTGCAACCAGCTAAGAAATAGACCTCCTCATAACCCCCTGTAACACAGCAACTTGTTGGTTTTACACTTAGATTTTTGTAGCGGTTAAACAAACTGAATATAACATGTTACTTGGTGAGCTTTAGATGTGCTGGTAGTCAGATTTTGTTACTTTTGGCCAGAGCCAGGCTAGCTGTTTCCCCGTTTTCAGTCTTGATGTGAGAGTGATACTGATCCAGTCATCTACATCTCAGCATGAAAGCAAAAAAGTGCATTTTCCAAAATGTCGAACTATTGCTTAAATATCTTTCCTTGCCCTACTTTGGAGCTGAGGACATATCAATGTATTATTGGCCTTAAAAGGCTGGTTCTCCCTACAACCTAAACAGAGATCAAGAGATCCATTACCAGATGCTGATGTTATAGACTGTTACATCTGTTGGTAAACAAATTGTATGCGCAAATGGATAATTCCACAAATGTGTTTCAGTACTTTAATGAACGCAGCTTGGACTCTATTACACATTCATCATGTACTATTTGTCTGGGTGGCTGGGGGTGGGGCTGGTGACCCATCTGTATAGTAGTACCTGTGTGCTTGGGAATCTATTGCACCAGTGTTACCATTGTGCATGATTAGGAATTAGAAACCACAGGTGACAGACTCTGTTATTAAGTTGTGGCCACCATCAGTTAAGTCATCAACTCTGCTGGACAATCAGTGATTGTACATACAGTCCTTACAGAAGAAATAGAAATGTGATATTTTGACTAATAGTGTGCGAGTTGAAGGAAAGTCAAATCACCTCTGGTTCATTGAAAAAGTTATTGGAACCCAATTTGTTTAAGCTTTGTAGAAATGGCAGGTCCCCATCCCAAAGAGAAATTCTGGTTCATTACAAAGACAAACGTTGGAAAAATGAGCCCAGTGTGTTCTTTTCAAGCTGGCATGCCGTTAAACTTAACAATTGGTCTTTCACTAGGTGTTGGGCTGCTAAAGGCGTATTTGTCAATGGGCTGCCATTTTTTCATTGACACAAGTCCTGTTTTCTTAATCTATAATTACTCTGCAATTGCAAACCAGCTGTAAAATCACAAGGATGGCTGTTCTCTACATGCTATTGGTCTGAGCTGCTTTATATATATAATTTATATATACTTATATAATTGTGCAACTGCTGGAGGTCACTGAGAGCATTCTCCATGCAGATCCATTGGATAGTCCTGCTATAGTAAATAACGAGCCTTGCATCCAACCTTATATAACATTCCCAATGGAATCCACACCTAAACAGAGAGCCTGCTCGGCAACAATTAATACATAAACTGTCTCAATGGAAAATAGTAAAGCTTTGGCTACAAGCCTGATTATGGATAGTCTTCCAGATGCTTGATTGCAGTTCCAGTGAAAACATCTCTTTGGGTAATTGTCCTGCCATCTCAATACCTCTCCAGTGATACATTTTATGAGAGAGAGGCAGAGAGGATAGCGAATCCTGGAAAAAAGCAGGTAAATCAGACTATTCATGCATGTACTTCTCGTTCTGGTTAGACAAAAACAAATTCATGAAAGAAAGAGATACAGATAGATAACAAGGATTGAGGGCTTAGTGTTTCTCTGTTATCATTCCTCAAGCAAGGCACCATAACCTTCCACATCCAACACAGGGCGCATGCTGCAGGAAGTGCCTGGCATGGTTGGCATGGTGCCGTGGCCTGTGCTGCCTGGTGCATGCCACCCATTTCTGTGTGAAGCTGAAGCTGTCGCCACATAGACAGCTGGTTGTGAGCTGCAGAGCTCCGCGAGAGCATAAACCACCACATTCTTTTACACCATCAAGAAGTTGGTGCATAATACCCATAGATCCGCATCAGTTTACCCTCTCTAAATCACTACCAAAGAAATTTGTCTGGAGACCATGAAACTGACCTTAGACCAGCGCCTGGAAACAAAATGACACCCTCCGGCGTTCCACAGCAGTGCAACAGGACCCTGTCCTGAGTTAGATGAGCCTGCTTTCAATCAGCACACATCAGGCTGTATATCAGGTCTAATTAGTGTATGTGGGCCTGCAGCACAGAGCTTGGTGTGAGACATGAGCTTTCCGTGCACTGCGATCTCTCCCCCGCACGGTTTGCGGCTTGCATTGCGTGGGATGTGACGCACAACTTTTATGGGCTCGCTATTTCTCATCTTAACAGCACATGTGTCACAGTCTGAATAAAATTCCACAACAATTGGATCAAAAACATGTAACACGGACATCCATATCCGTGCCGCCCTCGCACACACGCCGTGGTGCTCATTAGTGCCAAACGTCTTACAAGAGTGGATGGAGTTAGGCCTTGAAAAGATAACAGAGGGCTGTAGGAAAGGAAAGTTGTGGGGAAAAGGTTGAATGATACAGTTTTGTTAGATGTGTGAGTGTAATATTAAGGGGTAGTAGGGAGATAAAAATGCTGCGTCTGTAGGAAAGCATAGAAATAAAGGAATATTACAAAGGTTGTAAAGATTTGTATGAATAATATGATAACTATCTTTGTGCACAAATGAACACAATGTAATTCATCATAATTTACTCAGCAGTTATTGTTAGTTTACATGAAACTATTCATTTGATCATGTAGTTTCTGTACGCACCTGAGTTTTGTTTTCACTGTTTGGTTTAAACCAAAATGCACACTTAAAGCTGCCCTAATCAATAGTTTTACATTAACAATGGATCAAATGACTATGTGTAACGTGAAAGGGGTCGCTCGTAGCCAACCCATAGAGAAATATCACCTGACTCTGCAGGTTTTAGTGTCTTTCAGCTTGTTGTCTTCAAGAGATCTTTATTTTAAGTGGACCTAATGGCTAAAATCTTGCAAACACAAAGAGTCATGTCTGAGTGATGTGCAGAATGTTTTTTTTACAACCATGTTTTTTTTGCAATTTTTGTGTATGGGGAAAAAAGTAATTGTTGGGCCAGCATCACATGACCTGCAATTCCTGTTCCTGAGGGCTCCGGGATGAGGAGTGGGTGCAGTGCAGTGGAGGGGTGTGTGTGTTTGTGTGTGGGGGAGTATTTTTTTAACCAAGCTGCCCCTCAGGCTGTTGTGTACGTCCCTGGTTGGATGCTGGCCTGAGGGAGAGATTGACTGGGCTGTGTGACTTTATTGGGAAAATTAGGGTAAGTGGTGTGGTGGGGAGCATGTGGGCAGAGGGTGGGCTGTTTCGGCGCGGGGGTGGGTTACTGACAGGGGAATTTACTTACTGGCCCTCGAGAGACGTTCCTCAGTTACGCTGTGGCTGTTGAAAAACTAATCCTTGCAGTAAATCATGACATTATACATCCACACAGCTAAAATTATCCTGTGAAGGTCAAACAGAAATTGTGACCAGGGTTTGGCTGCATTCTGACAAAGTGCTAGCAATCCAGAAGCAGACAAACATCCATAGTTCTATTACTCTGGCAGCTTCGACAGAGCTCCCTGACAATGTCCAAACATTGTAATTTCAATTTGCACGCCCTGAATCATTACACAAAATGCAGGTATTTTAGGTAGGCCGAAATTGTTTTATTATTTTTAACACAGTAATTGCAAGGCAAATGGTCTTAATTGTAACCCCAGCCTCTGAAATAAACAAGGCTGAAAAACGAAAGTGGTGATTATGGTTGCCCTTGGCCTGATGTGGGATTTGTGAAGCTGCTGCCAACTGCGTTTTCATGTCACTGTTTCGAGTTCCTGCCCAATATAGACACACTGAATCACTCATCAGAACACATGCCTTGATGGAGGACAGTACGAAGGCTCTGTCCAGCACAGGAGAGATACTGAATCTATCCACCCCTATCATTCCTCTCTCAATGGAATGTTCCATAGGCTGTACCCTCCACAATTACCCCTGACCCTGTGATGAATGGTGGAAAAACTGGATTTGACAAATACTATCTATCAGCGCTTCTTTTTCCCAGAAAACAGTTAAATAGTTATGGTGCAACCAGAAGAAATGTACAAATGTCATTATAACATACAGGAAGGATTTCAGTGCCTCAATTTGAATAATGCTAAATGTCTGAGATTTGATTCGATATCGGTGCCAGAGCTCAGCGAGAGGCCAAAGCCAGCAGTCTGGGATTTAGCTGCCTTAAGCAGATGCTCCTGTCACTGCATATTTTTTTATTGAAAGATTAGACTACGTTGGATGATATGCACATGAACCTGGTGTCATTCATCACCAGTCTGCTGTAGAGGAACCTTGATGAATGCTACTACACTGAGATGCTCATTTGTCAGCCAAGCCTGTGTTGTGGCAGCGTGGATTGTAGGGCAGAGGTGAGGGTGTGACCTTTTTTTTGCATAGACTCGATTCTTGCTGCCTCAGCTTGGCGTTCCCTTCTTGGATGCCCCTGCCAGGCACTCGCTATGGCCATTTTGCTACCATGCCAGTGTTGTGCTTGGCCAGACGTAGGAAGAACTGAAGTGTTGGCAGCACGCAAACCTTCAAACACACACACCCACACACACAATGCCCAGACATGTCCAAGCCTGTCAGACACAGGTGTAATGATTTAGGACCCAAATTAGGTTTTAATTTGGCTTCTGTCTGTTTTAGGTTGTTTATGGATGATTTGCCGACTGATGTGGCGGCTCATTTTGAGATCCAGGCCTGTACAAACACACACGCACATGCACACACAAAACCTACGTGGTACTGCTTTCTAATTAGGCATAAATTATAAAGAGTTAATATGTTGGCTTTAGTAATGGTTAAAAGAATAATACATTAAAGGAACAGTTTTTGGGAAATATGCTTATTCACTTTCTTATTCACTTTCTCTTGAGGGTTAGATGAGAAGATTGATAACACTCTTTTTAACAACCTATTAATGACTTAAAGTCTGCTCTTAATAAGTCCCTAATAACCACTATAAATATTCATCAAGTCTGAGATTGTTGGCAAGTTAAAAGTAGTTATTGAATGGATTTTGGGTTAAATGCTCTGGAGCTCTTTTCCAGATGGTAAGGCAAACTGGAGGTCAAACTGATGAATGAAAAATAGTTTATATGGTTAAATAAATTCAAAAAGTAAAAGTGGCAGGAGGATAAACACCAGCCAAAAGGGATTTTTTTCACAACCATGGCTTATTACTGATCTATAAAGTATCACTAAGTTAGGAAGGATAATATTTTTAAAGAGTTATAGTTATAATACTTATTAGCCTTTATGGTTCCATATTCACACAATGATTAATGAGATTAAAATCATAAAATGCATACGTGAAGAAAAGCTGCACCAACCTTCCAAATTCAATATCCTTCCGATGTTTTTCTTCCTAGAAGTAATTAACAGTAACTCTGATAATAAAAATGGCATCTTGGCAAATCCCTGAATAGCCGGTGGCAGCTTATCTACCACAACAGGAGCTACTTTGAGTAACTCTCTCTCTCTCTGCTTTCGAATTCTTTGTCTCTCCCAGTCTCCCTTATACAGGCACATTTTCACACACGTAGCTGCAGAAACACACACTTGCGCATGCATGCACACACATTATTAAGCTAATTTGAAGATGATATCAACTTTTCAAGAGATTGTAGTTGCTCCTCAAGCTGAGGACAAGGTTCATCCTGTGGAGATATTTTAATGAGGGAACACTGATCTACATAAGCCAGTAAGCAGGAGGGCATTAGACGTTACCTCAGTTCAACCCTCAGGCTTCCTCTCATTTCTTAACCCATGTAGCTCTGTTTTTCTCCCTCGATCTTTGTCAAAGGTCATTGGCTACAATATGAAAATTGGTCATTATTTTTGCTTTGCTTTGCCACCAATTCCCCTTACTCTGCCTCTCTATCCCCAACCTATATTCGACCTTTTATCTTTTCTGCTGCATCAGTGCTGAAGAAAGACAAACCGAGGTCAGTTAGATGGGAGGTTGGACTGGTCCAATACATGTTTCTCCAAAAGCTGCTCCCTAATGCTACTCCCAATAATTCACACGTTGTCTTATTTACATAATGTTTCTTCTTAGCTGCTAGCTAGCCTTTAGTTGCTTTGCCTACATTAAGGAATCAGTTGGGATTTGTTGTTTTGTTACTGGGGCTAACATTAAGCTAGTTGTTAACTGTTACAAGAATTACTCGCAATCACCTTTTTAATAGTGTCTAGGCTACGTCACTTCCTAACATAAAGTGTGTGTGTGTGTGTGTGTGTTTATGTGAAAGAAAATAGTGATGACTGAAGGAAAGTGAAGGCTGACAGGCTGGTTGTTTAGGGCTTACCTTGAGTCAGCATCAAGCTGCCAGCCCAAACAGTGTTCACATTTTTTCAAGTTTTGTTATCAGTGGTTAGTCCAAAAAGAAAATGAATCCGGAGGTAGTCGGCTTAACAGTTCTGACAGCAAAAGACAAGTAGCAAACAGGTGTAGGATCTCTGTCACTCCAACTGTCGCTAAACAAATTCGACCCTCCATGCTGCTAAACATTAGCACTTCATGGGCCAGCCGAAAGAAGGAAAGTGATGATGTGAACCTAATACTCGTGCAATGGTGTGTAAATGTAATTTTCTATTTCTACACGTGAAGATGAGACATTGAGGTCTGATGGCCTTGATGTTGTTGGAAGGCATCTTTGATGAAGTTGGGTTGAGGTAATTTTACTGATGAGTAAGTAATTTAATTTCCTCTTCAATGAGTAATAAAGGGTAGCTTACCCAGTCTAATAGTTTGACATTTTGGGAAATACACTTATTCACTTTCAAGAGTTAGCTGAGAAGATTGATACCAGTCTCATGTCTATCATGTTTTATATGAAGCTGGAGCCAGCAGCCAGCTAGCTAAGCCTAGCACAAAGACTGAAAACAGCTAAGTTGGCTCTGTTCAAAGTTAACAAAATCCACCAACCAGCACCTCTAAAGCACACTAATTAACATGTTTCATTTTGTTTGTTTGATCTGTACAAAAATCAAAGTGTAAAAACGACATATTGCAATTTTACGAGAGCTTATGTGCATGACTTTTTCTTGGCCTGACGCAGTCACTTCCTGGAGTCTCCGCTGGATGCCTGGCAAACTCAGGAAGTTACTGCACCCGGCCAAGAAATAGTTTGTCTTTATGCTAAGCTAAGCTGACCGTCTTCTGGCTGTAGGGTCATATTTAGCGTACACACATGTGACTATCTCTCAGTAAGAAAGCAAATACGCTCATTTCTCAAAATATCAACTTCCCTTCATAACTGTAGAAATGACTCATCTACATTCATCTCAAGAACTGGAGCTAACTGTTGGTTTCAACTGACCTCAACAGCAATAAGAGAGCTGAACAAAGAACAGGCAACAGAAAGAGACAAAGGGAGCTGTCATTACTATCTGATGTGACCCGAGAGATTCAGGTATGAAGTGATGAATAGAGTAGGGTAATCTTGGACCTCAGTGAGTAACAAACAGAAAAAGACTGAGTGCATTCAAGGACTGTCCCCCGACTGAACTATGGTTGATCAATTAACTCCATTATGTTAATCTGGGATGCACTCCATGTTCCCTGTGGCTCTCAGTCCACCCAGGAACTCGGGGATGAGCCAAGGCGAGGACAGGGAGATGAGTTCATTTCCCGCCGAAAGGTGAATGAGCTCATCAGATGAGGAGCCCGGGGGCCATCCCTCCTCCTGTGAGGTCACTTCAGAGGCTGTCGCAGCCTGGAAATACAACACATGCCCTATGAGTGACCACTTTGATGTTTTCAAGACACGCTCAAATGAAGATTTATCAGAGACTCTCCAGTCTATTTTTATTCGTGTTTTCATTTGCCAAAGCTTTAATGAGGCCCAGATTCTTTTGTGCAAGATACCATTTAAACCTGATGCACTGAGGGGCAGAGTCAAACATGCACGCACTCTTACATGTAAATGTACGCCCTAACATGAACAGTCACACGAAAGAGCTAAAAAAACACAGATGCATTCTCGGTTCCACCACATCCAGGTGAGTGGTAACATCTGCAGCTTTTAAGAGAAACAAAACAACACAAAGCAGTTTTTGTGTTGGTCAGAGAGGTTGTGACTGCGGTGAAGCATGCATCCCAAAGATGATCCATGACAGTTTAGGACCCAGGGTACATTGCTGTGAGCTGACACACCACATCAAGACCACTTCAATGACCCAGAGAAGCAGCCGTGACTATAAATAAAGAGGCAGAAAGGCCAAGAATAGCCTCGGCGTGAGAGGAAGGAGTGAATTACTGCCGCGATAAGCCATGATTCCTACACATGCAGTTGGATCACGATGTGGTGGGGGCACGCAAATTGGTACCAGATGTGTGGCCTTGGAGTATGCCGCTGCGGACAAGAGACAGGGTCCAACTATGTGGATTAATCATTTACTCATATAACACAGCCACGTTGGAAACCTCAGGCACTCACTGCATTTATCTCCATTCATGTGTGGTGGCACTCATGCTTGGCTTTGCGTGGCAGTGTGTGTGCATGCGTGTGACTCAGAAAACAATGGTGGCCTCAGTGCCCACCACATAGTCCATTAAGGTTGCCGAGGGAGAACGCTCACTGAGTGGATCGGTCATCTCAGCACTCTGAATCAACGTGAAACATGATCGTTATAAGACACCCTGTCCTCCTCCTCTTGTGTACCTCACCATCCAACATCTCCAACTAAAATGCTGTCTATTGATAGTCTAAAAAGTCTTGGTGTCAATTTGTTTCCAAGTTTGGCTTTCGTAGAAACCATTTGGCCCACATCTTGGTTTCAGATGCATTCCTGAGAATTAGCACCCAGTTTTCTAGGAACAACATATTCTGGGAACACTGCTATACAGTATTTCGGAGAACTATATTTCACTGGACTTTTTGATTTAGGAAAGTGTGATTTTGAGAGTCAAGCCAGGGGAAGATGCAGCCAACAATAAAGTTTATGGCCATGAGAAACACAGACTTTCAAGGAAACATGTCAGTACTGAGATAAGTAGTAATAAGTCAGTAAAGCACTCGCTGACACAGTGCTAAAGAGACTACATCCACACTGAACACCTACTGCCAGGTCTTATAAACCTCTGAGTTCACATACATAGAATCACACACTTCATTTTACAGATGGGGGTTAAACACTCACCATCATGATGACAGAATTTTTACGGCTGCAAACACATGCACGCACATACACAAAAATCATTGCCTCTTTGAGTTGTTGGTTCACAGGACAAGACCCCCATGTCTCACTCAGTGAAGCCTCTGTTTATGGTGCTGTTTTTACAGGTCTATAAAATATTAGTCTGAACCACTCTGCTCTTGTGTGTGTGGAAAAGCCACATCTGAAGCCTGCTGGTTTGTCATGAGTGGCTGTGGGGAATAAGAGCTAATGCCGTGGCTTGGGACCCTTCCTATAACAACACAGACTCCTTCAAGGGTCCCACCATGACAGCCAAGACCACTGCTCGGGCCTTGCCTGCTGTATATACTTCAAACATCAAACACACTACAGGGGACCCGTGCCGTGTTTACTGACCGACCTGTCTGGCCTGTTGCCAAGAGCAGCTCTCAGACATAAGTCGTTCCTCTGACATCACCGCACATCTCAGCCTGCGAGGGGATGGTAGGTAGAACTGTGTGGCGCTATAGGAAAGCATCTCAGACCAAAGCAGCTATGCATGCACGTGTATCTCTAGTCCCTAGATAGGCGGGAGATCCAGAGAGAGAGAAGTTTGGTGAAACTTGTCTCATGTCTGCCTGTCAATTTTTGCCTGTCGTTCTGTCCCATATGATATCATATCTTGTGCATTATTTTCTTTTGCACTGTAACAGTTTTGGTAAAAGAATATCTTTGCTAGCAAACTGGATTATAATAATCCTTCAAATCAGCTCTGGCTCCACAGGCGTTGCCACTAAAGCTACTCCATCCTGAGACCAGGACCACTGTTCCTTTTATCAGACAGAGATGGAGCCAGAAAGTGACAGAGAGAAAGTAAATCACAAATCACTATTCATCCGAATTCATTTATTCATCACTCCCTGCAGAGATGAATCAGTTCAAACACAAACTTTGAATCGATTTCTACCAGCGATAGAGCACAAACCGAAAAACGCCCACGTATAAGCTCTCGAAAGATTTCCATCAGCAAAGCCAAGAGCTCTGCTCAAATTATGGAGTTGAACCCAGCCCATGACAGGTAACACTCAAAACCAACAGTGAAGACAAACTCAACCTAGCAGATTTTCTTATTAGTTTTTCTTGGAAATGCTGCGGGTAACTATACAAACCCAAAATGCAAAAAGGATTTTGTTTTTCTTGTGGAAAGCAGTCACCCCCCTCTGTCGGCAAACAGACACAAGTAATGCACCTAATGCTTTGCACATCATTACAAGGAGAATGTTCGGAATCTAACATACACACAACACATAAACAGACTGAGCTATATTTGTATATTCAATGAATAACTGCGTCTCTGAAAAATGTAAATAACTCAAAAAGACAAACTGAATCTGTAGAGGAGATATAAACCATGAGAAAAAAGAAAGGGAGAGAGAGAGAGAGAGAGAGGGAGAGAAGGAGAATTGGACAATAAGGTATTATGATGGAAGATGGCCCAGGGCATAGAATCTGGTGTACACACCATATGCACCACTTTGTGTATTGCATGCGTGCATTTACCACACACACACACACACAGTACAAAGTACATCCCATCCACCAACCCAGCAGGAGGAATGCGGGTCCAGTAAATATCTAGAAGGGGAGAGTTGATAGATGGCAGTCCTGAACACAATAATTACCACATACTTCCCACCACTGTCTGCTACATCCTCAGCTCCTCAGGCCAACTCCCTCTAACCCAGACCAACGGCGCACATTCAACCAGCAAAGAGCCCACACAGCAACTTCATCCAGCTTAGGTCTCTCAAAGAAAGCCTGGCTTTGGGTTAGCAGCTTAATCTAACCCACAACACATATAGGCTATCTGTTAACCAGAAGCATTAGCCCGCAGACATATAGGTTTAAGCTAACTCGAATCACGTGATACCGCAGCCTAGATCAGCTCCGACCACAGAAGCCCATAACCACAGCGGCACCGGTGGAGCCATTGTCTGCCTCTCTCACCAAACCTACCGTGACAGACTCCACTAAGACCACGTTTAGACCCCGGGGCTGCTTCTCACACCATTAACGCTCAACTTCAGTTCACTAGCTGTCTGCAGCTCCCATCCAACCCACAGGTATGACTACGCACGCTGGGATGGCCAAGACAGCGTAATCATCAGATTGGGGATTGGAATCCGCAATCATGAAGATGAGTGGCGCCCACCATCGCAATGTCATGAAAACTAAGCTGCACCTCGCTGCGCTGAGGCTCCCTGGACCTTAAAAATGTCTCGCTCTGCCATGTGGTCTCCCTTGATAGAGAGTTCAGAGCCAAACAAGAGGTTTACACACACAAGACATCAACATTGCAACAAGTACTTATGGGTCCAGTTTATTTCAACTTATTGCACAAGAGCTGCAGAGCTTCAAATGTTTACCCCAGAGTTCTCAACCTTGGGGTCGAGATGCTATTTGTGGTTGCTTAATATGCAAACTGGCTCACAGGAGATTTGTCAAACTGATACATGAATGTCTGATATATATATATATATATATATATATATATATAGATAGATAGATAGATTAAAAATAAGAAGCTAAAATGTCTGTGTGCTTTATTTGGAGCTTCCTCCATGCCCTTGAAAACAAAATTATAACATATAGAATTTGGGGACCTAAAGACATAACTTAACCTTTTGCCTTGAAATCCAACCAACCACACAGAGAACAGATTTATTATGTGACTCAATAAAAGGTGCTCAGAGGCAATGGATAAATAAAAGGGATTATGAGCTGGATAAAAGTGTGTTCTGTGTATGCACAAATGACTGAAGGCAGCCTCCCAACTTACTGTGATCTTTCAGCACAAGGTAATGATGAAGGATAAACTAGCCTTCCAGGGTTCACTGAGTTGGTCTACAAGTACTCCACTGACCCCCCTCTGTGCACTCAGCTCTGAAGCTTGGCCATGCAAGGAATGTTCACACATACGGACACAAACACAAACACACGGTCATGGCCTGAAAACTGGTAGCAGGTTATCTAACATTCCTGACCTGGAAGACATTGGCTAAATTTGGAGACTGGTCCTGACAAGAAAAACTGCAGCACTGGTTGTTTGTTCAAATGCCTTAAATGACCTCTGTTAATGACTTTCTGAGAAGGACCTTGTGAGGACGTGCGAATTATGACTCTTGTCTATCAGAAGCGAAGGTGGAAGCAGTGTGATGTTGTTAAAGTACCGCAAAACCTCTTAGGGAAGAGGTCTGAATGGATGGTTGGGCAACACCAGCAACTGCTGTTTGCGTCCCCTTTTACTACCAGCTGTCAATGTTGTTTTCTTTTTACCATGACTGTGATCTTCCCTGGATTTTAATCATGTAGTTTTTTTTTAACCCAAACCAAAATATTTTTCTAACCTTAACCAAGAAGTTTTTAGCCATGCTAGTGGTGGGGCTCCGGTCCATTGGTCGGTTAGTCCACCACCTTGGCCCAGAATGAAATATCTCAACAAATACAGGATGAACTGCTGTGACATTTTGCACACATTCATTCATGATCCCCAGAGGAGGAAGCCCTCTGACTCTGGTGATCCTTTGACTTTTTAAAGTGTTCAGTTATTCAAAGAATTAACTAGATAGATTGACACATTTGCTACAGATATTCCTGGTTCCCAGACAATGAATCTTAATGACTTTAGTAATCCCCTGGCTTTTCATCTAATGACATTTATGGTTTTGAGTGAAATGTCTCGACAACTATTGGATAGTTTGCCATGAAATTTGGTGCAGACATATAAGGTCCCCAGAGGATGGTCCCCTAATAACTGGTGGTGGTGATCTACTGTATACTTTGTGTGTTTAGTGCTTATTAGCCAATGTTAGTATGTAGTAGTTAGGTGAACATGGTAAACATTACACTGTACCTGCTAAACGTCAGCATGTTAATATTGTCATTGTGAGCATGCTGTCATGCTGATGTTAGCATTTCACTCAAAGTACTGCTAGGCTAATCCTCCCTGAGCTGCTAGCATGGCTGTAGACTCGTAGCCTTGTTTTAACCCACTCTATGATCTTTCTCTAACTTTCTCTTAGCACGTTGATGAACCAAATCAAACCTTAGCCATAGAGGTGTCAGATCAGAAATGGTGATATGAATCACTTTTGTAACAGTCATATGCAATTTTTATTTGTAAAGCAGCAGACAACGAAGCCATCCTGCTGACAGGGGCACAGGATCAGAAAACACCCATGTGAGTTGTTTTGGACTTGCTTTGTATAATACATTAATAAAGTCAGCCAACACCTCTGACGAAGACTAATATAGCACTGGCTAACAATGATTAGTAGCCCCCTCAGAGCTTTTATATGAAGTTCACGGTGTTTATCCAACTGCTTCTGTTTGTTTTTGGTCCAGCATCACTAGATTTAGATTTTTCTCGTTTCTTCTGGTTATATGTTTACCCCATCTAGTTCTTTCTCCCTTTTTCTTTCTCTTGGTTGAAGGGCAGTGAAGAGGGGAGAGAAAGTGAGCAAGAGCGAGCCTTCCAACCCCATAAGACTGGACTCCATCAGTGATGGAACCACAAGCATCGGTAACCACACTCACAAATGCTTATGTCAGATGTTATAAAGTGCCCATGTGGGCCTTATGAAGGACCCCTGTGTGCCATCTCTAATAAAGGGCCCTTTTATCCCTATGCCGACTCACAGAGTGGTCTGGCCAGGGGCTCGATCCTAAAAATAAAGAAACATACATATGCATCTTAGGAATTTGGTATATTTGTGTCACAGAGAATTCATGCACACTCTGATGCTACACCAAAGATTTATTTAGAAGAGAAATTAAAAGAGAAAAAAGAGAGGGCACTTTATGGGTTTTAATTAAAACGATTCATTACAGTTCTACAGTCTGACAGCAGCACTAAAATAGCCAGTTCTTCTGACCCTTTTTTTCCCAGACGGCATTGGGATGAGGTTGGGAACATGTTGGTCAGCAATGCTGTTTACAGAACTGCCAAGCACATAAATTCATCTTCACTCCCTGTGAGTTGACATATTGTCAAAATAGTAGCACTTAATCAGTGAGATTTCGCCAAGGGACAAAATGTACAGAGCAAACAGAAACACCCGTGCTCAGTTCGTACCTCCCACGACTCACACCAGAGAATTTGTGTCCCAGAGCATTTCTGGTACATGAAATGAAAAGGCTGTGCATAAAGCCAGGCTGACAGACAACCCAGTTAACCAGCCCTATACTGCTTGATGTAACAGGGAAATGTGGGAGCAAGAAGCCTGATAGTCAGAGAGTACGTTTTTTAGGAATTTTAATATTTTTCCTACTCAAAGTGACTATTATCAATATTTTTATATTAACAATGGATCAAGTGACTACTTTTATGTGAAAGTGCAGAAGGCAGTAGTTTGTTTTTTTAGCAAAGAAGCTCTAAAAACCGACTGTACACTGACAGACTGGCTGGCTGACAGACAATAGCAAATAGCGACTGGTGAACTGGTGAACATAGCGGAGCATTTAGCAGCTAATGAGTCAGATATTTCTCTCAAAAGTTGGTAGAGACCAAAAACAGAGCTAAAAGGAGAGTGAATACTGTATTTAAACTTGTTAGGGTGACCAGAAAGAAGACTCCAAATGAATGCTAATGTTTCTTCATATCTGCAGGATGTGCAAATAGGCAACTGTTTGCTAACAAGAGAAAAGCTGCTAAGCTAATGTGTACAAAGTATTAAACCCCTAAAATGTTGAGACAATGTATTCTCTGGCATACAGACCACCTCTTCCTCCTTCTATGCCTTCTATCTATCTTCCTCTTTCTTCTCTGAGGCGCTCCATACTCTCCCTCCATTTCCCCGTCACTTTCTGTCTCCCGTCTGTGATGATGCCAGTAGAGGGGTAATTGGAATGTGTGCATGTGTTTGTGCATGCGTGCATGTGTTCACGCAAGTGTGTGTTTGTAATGAGTGTTGGGGGGTGGGGGGGTGTTGATGTCGGGCCTCTGCTCCGCGGATGTCATAATTAGGAACTGGAATTCTGGGAATTCCTGGGAAGGTTGGACGGTCCTAGAAGGCTTTTTTATCTGCTGCAGCAGCCCAGCCCCCTCTCAGCCGCTGGCCTTACGGAAAAATACAACATGTTCCAGCACACACCATCACAGCAATCAATTACCCCTAACTGTAGAACACACATCGTAAACAACAAATATCCCAAAACATCCTACAATTGTAACCTCATGGCACTGAGGTTCACAAGCATCTGTAACATGTTGGTTGGATCTGGACCCAACCACTAATTCATGAGCTGGCTAATTAACCTCAACTATTCTAAATATATCATGTGCTTTATTTATACCACTATCAGAAAATAGTTCCTTCCTTAGCGATTTTTTTTCCAGACAAGAAATGCATATGGTACTCCTCAACAGTACAATGAAATGTTTTACAGACCGTTATATTATCACCATAATAGTACAATGTTGTTTTCTGTAAACACAGGCGCCAGTATAGAAACAATGCTCTCCAATCATGTCAAATAACACTTTTCTAATGAGCTACCTAAAAGGGTTATTATTGCTCACCAATGCATAGTCTTACAGGGTCCAAGATGTGTCCAAGGAGCACTGGATAAACACAGACACAAATAAAAGTTTGGATATTTCCCCTTCAGAATCTGACTTCTTATATACCAATTACATCTAACAACCACATGAAATCAAGTTGACGAGTTAGTGAAATGGAAATGAAATATTGTTATTTCGAGGTTTTGGCGCCAAGACTCAGCAGTGAGTTCGCTTTTTTATATGTTCTTTTGCCATTTTTAGCAGCTGGTTCACAATTTAAACTGGGCTTTGGTTAAAAGCCTGAATTTATGTTGGTGGTATAATTCAATTACTTTTTTGCTTCGTTCTGAGGTGAAATACTCCACCATACATACATACCATTTGTGAATTTTTTAGTTTTTTCACTACATAATAACGGTCGGAAACTGAATGACAATGGGTTTGTTTCAGACCATTACATTACTCCTTCCTTCATGCATCTGCACACTAGTAATGATGCTCTTTTCAGTATACTAATATTTATTTTTCAGTTTTCCAATTTAGAAAATTGCCAACTGTAGTTTTTTAATTGCATGTTGGCTAGCATAGCATTAGCCCAAAGCACTTCACTGCAGCACTTCAAACGAAATCAAATCTGGTGTGTGTGCACTAGCAAAAGTGCATGACCACAACCAAAAACAAGCTGCGATCACCCAAATTTGTCAGATTTTTTACACAGCCTCATTCACCATCCTACTACAGGCCCTCACCTAATTGGTCAACAATGTCATGTGACTGGTTGCATTTTATTACATTCTGTCCTTTGAGCCTCGTGTTTTAGGCTTCATCAAGTTGTTGACTTCTTGTTTTGAGGAACTTAAGAGTTGTGTCTGCTCCCAACTTTACTCATGAGGTCTACCTTCTTGTGTGGACGCCTTTAAACAGACCTGGATTCACATCGAGTAGTCTAGACCTCACAGCGTGCGACAGAAACTCAAAAGCACTGCCAAATTACAATTTGTTTGCCAGCCTTAGTGATGGCGGGGGCGTGCAACCTATTAGTTTTTCACAGGTTGGCCAGGTATTAGCTTTTATTGGCTGTGTTTAGGCCAATGTTGCTTTGTGGAGATAATCACATAATAAACACACTGAATAACATAAGCAGATTTGCAAAACCATATTCTTGAACTCATTAAAGTGAGGCTACAGCCAATGGACGATGGGGCCAGAAATTGTCACTGGACCTCTGTAATATATGGCGAAGGATTCAAGATGAGGCAGAGGTATTATGTATGTGTGTGTGTTTAAGAGAGGCAGTCAGTCACTTGTTTCTGTCATGGTAGGAGCGCTGCCAGGAGAAGTGGTGTACTCACTTGGACAGGTGAAATGGGAGGAGCTGAAGAGCCATGCGGTCCAAAAAAGCTTCAGAAGCTGTATTAGGTCAAATGATCTCACCTCGAAGACATATACATTACACAGTCAGTTTGTTCATTTATTTTCCATATTACCAGCGAGTGAATTAATGAATGCATAAAGGAGGATGCCATATGCCCTCTCAAACACATTTAAACACCAGAACAAACCCACTTTGGTCTTACTGTGGAAAGAGGTATTGTTCCACTGCAAGAATACTGTGAGCCAGCTTGTCTTCTAACACAGTCTAATGAGGCAGGAACAAATGACTATCCACTCTAACACTCTTTCTCTACGTGCACTTCTCTGAACATTGTCAATTATCCCCCATGTCTTGGCTGACCTGACTCTGAATGTGGGTCAACGGCCACACAATCACCTGGTAATTACCACAGAGTAAACAAGCCAAGCCAGGGGAGAAGTTTTAATGATTGTCAGGCTGCCACAAAGGACCCTTCATCTCTAATGAGGGGTAAGTGTGTCATATTATGTTGCCCAATTCTTGGACCTGACCATCTTAAATATATATAAATTAAATAAATATAGCATCCCTGGATCCAGTATTATGGGATCAAGGAAAATGTGGGGGATCAGTGTGATCAAATAGAAGTGTAACCCAGAAAGGCTCCCTTTGCCTCAATTATGTTGTCCAAACTGACCTTACATAATAAGCCCTTTGCCCATTTTTTGAATCAGATGATTAATTGCTCACAGGTCTTTTCAGCAGCTATGACACTATGTGCCACCCACGGAGTCCGCTCTGGCCTCATGTCTCACTCTCATTAAATGGGGCCTTTGTGTCCCAGCTGCTCTCTTTTGTCCCAGCGTGCCCACCTATCAGAGGGGTCAACCCGTGTCTCTAGCCATGATGACATCACCTCTGCCCTCATTGAGGTCAGAGCAGCCAAGGTGAGGACTCTCATGGGCAGCTACAGGCCATCTCTTTCCCCTTATCACTCAATTACTCCTTTGTGCTGGCGAGGCCTGCAGGCTCATATGGACAGTAATGAGACGGAGCACTTTGTAATTTGCCAGCGCTGTAGCAATATAACCCATACGGAGCACACTCTATAATAGCACATTGTTTGAGGCGAGTTAAGTGAGAGTCTGAGATGTGGCGCTTTCACACAGTTTGGACTCAGAGCCCAGAGCTGGCCTGCTGAGCTGGGCCAGTAAAACCTCTCTTTTCACGAGTCAGGTGAGTTAACGCACCGAAGAGTGCATTAATGGTGGAGAGAGAGAGGGAGGGAGAGAGAGAGAGAGCTCAGTTTTACAAAATTGCATGTTTTTCTTTTGCAGTATGCACTTTCGGTGGAAAACGTCACGTTTACATGCTCCTTAATGAGTTGAGACAGTTTTTCAACTCCTTAGACTTATAAAACTCTGTTGGATGAGGCCAAAAATGCACTGTCATCCTGCTAAAACAAGAATGTTTGTCTTAAATACGGCTTCCAAGAAGTTTTTCACCTGACACCATCAACATGCACGCACACACACACGGTCAAAAACGGAGCCAGATTTAGAAACTAAGATATCATCTTCAGGTTCCTCGAAGACTTTGGTATTTGATATTTCATGCCTCCTTCGTCTCACAGCCGAACACTGCTCCCTTCTCATGCTCTTTCTACTCCGAGGTGTTTTATAAATTATGTTCACACTTGCTCAGCCAGCGCCGTTGGTGGCTATAGGCAGGGGTGGACTCAGCCCACCCAAACGTGCGTCTTACCCACCCAATCAAAAGTTAAGAAGAAAAAGATTTTTTTGTTGTTCAGCCAATCGAAAAATAGCACAGAAATTCTAGTACCATTTTTAACTTCTGATTGGGTGGGCAGCCTACAGCCCGCCTCCAAAGTCGCCCACCCCCTCTTCTCGTCGTGTTCAGACACACACAGGTCTGAAGCAGACCTGCCAGCTGCAGTTAGCCAGTTAGATCAGTTAGCGGTGCAACTAGCGGTCATATTGACGCTAGCTGACTCTGCCCGGACTGGGAGCTCGGAGCACCGGGGCAGTGTTGGTGTTTACACCGCTAGCACAGGAGCTTTGGACCGCCGGGAGGAGGCTAATAAAGCTGTATTCAGCTCCACAGCTAACTGAGCTAACTACCTAATGACAGCTACAGTTAGCAGCAGTTAGTGGTTGATTACTTTAGCAATAACAAGTAAAGCTATATCTACCAGGAAACTCGTAAATCATAGAGAATTCAGGCAGAGCAGCCGGACAACAGAGGGAAAATATTTTCTCCGTAAATTATGATCCAGTTTCACCAAAATGAATAAAGTTATACAGTTGTGTTTTTGTACATTAATCGGTGAGGCCCGGCCTCCAGAAACACTCCGCTCCGGCGGCGTCTATCGTTTTTCCAACCTAATTCTTGTCTCATTTGTGGTCTGTTAAACAGTAAATTCATCAAATTCATGGTTAAAAACAACAACGCAACAACAGACTGAGGCGAACGATCTGTCTACCCGACCCAGCGGCTACAGCCTCGAGTATTTCGTTGGCTTGTTCGCCAATGCTTTAGCTCAGGAGGTAGAGCAAATGTCCACCGACCTTAAGGTTTGCTGTTCGAAACCACTCTCCCACGCTTGTTTAAACGCAAGATGTGCTTTCTTGAATATCTTGCTTGGCTCAAACAGCAACAGTAACAACATTACACCAAAAGTAGTGTAGCTACTATTTTTAATACCTTTTGTATGTTTTAAGCTATAAACAAATGTCCCACTAACGACCGGTACTTCCTCTATTTTTGAGAACCACTGCTTTATGGACTAATGTAGCTAAGCAAACCCTAACTACATATCTGTGACATTTTTGCTGGAGAATGTGGCTAAGCGAGAAGGTCAAAACACCTGATATTCCCTAAATGGTTGTACAAATAAGTGTTTCAATCATAGGGTATCGCAGCAAACTTAGAAATGCTGATTTACTACCTCAGGACTTGACTCTGACAACCTTCAGGCTCTCTAACCTCTGGGATACCTACCGCTCAAGTTGCCCACCTATGATTTCTACCAGCCTACCCTAATATATCAGGCTAAAACCGCCCAGTGCTCAGCTTTAATTTACTGCCCAGATTTTTTTTTTAACACATTATGTTTTCCATATTCTGCGTCAGTGTGAACTGACTCTTTCATGCCAAATAACAATATTACTATAAAGACTAGGCCTATAAACAACTGGCAAATGAAATAGAGGCCACGTGCCATCACACAGTTTATGGCATCAATTACAGTCTAGCTCAGTGAAAAACTGACAGTATTCAAGTTGGTTTTAAAGGAATAATTCAACATTTTGGGAAATATGCTTATGAGCAGCTTTCTTGCTGAGAGCTAATAAATGAGAAGATTGATACCATGAAGCTACAGCTAACAGCCGGTTAGCCGGTTAGCTTAGCACAAGACTGGTAAAACCACAGCCTGTCGTTTTTACACTTTTTGTACGGATTAAACAAATGACATATAATAGTGCTAATAGGAGGATTTTGTTACTTTTAGGCAGAGCCAGGCCAGCTGTTCCCCCGTTTCTAGTCTTTTTTCTAAGTTAAGTACAGATATGACAGTAATATCAATCTCCCCATCTAACTTTCATGATGTGAATAAATGTATTTCCCAAACTGTCAAACAACTGCTTTAAGAACAAATTAGACAACAAATAAGAGGTTCTGGTTGGCGGATTTTGTTACATTCTGACTGGCTAGCTGTTTCCCCCTGCTTTCAGTCTTTGTGCTAAGCTAACCAAGAAAGCAAATTTGCCAAAAAAGTCAAACTATTCCTCTTTACCTTGCATTGTTTACTCATCAGTTTTTACACCAGTTACACCACTTGGTGCTGTTTTTTGCGTGTTTGTTTGTTTTGTTTTTCTCTTTGGCACTGAGGCAAAATTCCAAATTACATTTCAAAATAATTATGCATGCATTCAGACACCTCCATTACAGTTGTACCAGAACAGTATCACGACACATTTTGCACTGGAGTGACATCAAATTTCCACATATAGATAAGGAACACTGTGTGAGAATGTAAAATTAATTTTGTGTCAGTTCATGCTGAAAGGATTTCAGTCACGTGTATGTCATGTGTGAGTTCACTGCGTGAGCGTGAATGGAGAGGATACTATAAGGTTTTAAAAGGAAGTCTCTGTGGGGTCACTCAAGAGCTATTGTCCGGCAACTTTCCACTACTGAGCCTGAACTTGTGGCCGAATTACACCCACATGCTTCCCGTAAAGTACTATAAGGAGTCTGTAAACTGCTAACATTAATTGCTGTTACTGAAGCCTCCCTCACAGTGAAGCGACCCCCCATTCACACACACACACACACACACTGGTCATTGGTTGATCACTTGCCAGGGCCCCAGGGGTCCCAACTCAGAACACATGTCTGCTTTGTGTATGTTTACAGTACAGCAGTCAATGTGAATGAATGTTACTGCTGTCAAAGCATACTTGTCTATTTTCTGGACAGTGTCACCAAAAGGAGACAAAGGAGATTCTGAATACCTCTGAAACAAGATATATATACATATACATATATATATATATGTGTATATATATATATATATATATATATATATAAAAACATATAATTCTAGCTGTCACCCGACCAAATGTAACAACCAGACCGTGACAGTCCTCACACTTTAGATACAACATGATTATCATTACAGGCAGCGACGGCTCTGCATTGTGGTCAAATCATAGACTGTATATAAAGGTGGACGTCACGTCTCCACTTCCTCCTACTGTACAAAAATGAAGCCAAAATATCCCGGATACGGGAGCTGTCATCTTGTGCTGATTACGTCAGAGTCTGCGCAGTAGTGATCCGCAGTGGAGCCGCGGTATCGAGTTCTATACACCAGCCTAAACCAATCGCGAGCACACCCACAGTTGTCAATCATGACGTGACACCCCCTTTTTATAGCATCAAATAACTAATTAAAACCAAACATATCAGAAAAACGAACACTTGAACAAACATCAGCGTGATAAGAACTACCTAAAATGACAGAAACCATCTTTGGGAAAAATTTATTTGACGTGTACTTTGACTTTTCAGTTTGGCCCATGTCCCATCCGCTAACATGGAGGGGGCGGGGTTTATGACTTATACTTCAGCCAGCCACCAGGGGGCGATCAAGATGTTTTGGCTTCACTTCATAATGTCACCCATCTTTATATACAGTCTATGGTTCAAATATTCAAGTAACTGTAACAGATGCAGTCACAAAACATACAATTCAAACATATAGTTGAACGCAGCTTTAAAGCCAACATAGATGAGGTGTCTTTAAATTTCTCAAAAAGTGGAAAACAGAAATGTGAACATCTACAATTTCGTGGCAACTGAGCAAACTGCTCAGCCATCTGCTAATAACAATTCTGTGATATGGTTGAAAGCTCCAGAATAGCCACTAAATGGAGGTTGAAGTGAGATTGTTTTGTCAAATTTAAACACTATACTATATTATCAAAAACTAGTAAGTGGACCCTGAGTGATTTTTTTTCCTTGTCAAAATGGCTAACTGAAGTTTAATACAGAAAAAAAAGGATTCATTTCTGCATTTGGCATTTGGTCTGCTGTGAGTGTTAAAATGTGTTAAGTGTGTTAAAATACTAATAACAAGAATACTGACGTCTCTAAATAACTGGTACTTGAATACCCCCATGGTCGTTGGTCTTGGTTTGAAGACCTCCGTCAGTTTTTCCCATATGACTTGAATGCAGCGCCAGTAGGCATTGGTGACGCACTCCATTACAAGCCTGTGGTCCACTGCAGCTTGCTGATTGGGCCAAATCGAGGGTGTGTTCACAGTGTGGGCAGTTTTTAACAGACGTGAATTGAGCAGGAGATTCCAGTTTGTGGTATAGGCACAACTGGAAACGCACCAAGCCCATCTCCAGACGCATGCCACGGTGCGCAACAGCCTCCTGTGTGAGCCTGCTGGAAATCCAGTGGACTTTGAAAATACTGCTGCATTGCAATTTCCGTTCTGTGCTCGTCAGGCTTAAGCCAATTTGTGGCACACAGACTGGAACTTTTTTTTATTGAGGAGAACAAAGTCTATAATGCCATATTAAATTTAGATTAGACCATACTAATATCACATCAAAGCTAGTCTTTATATTAGAGTGATATCATATGATATGAGACAAAAGTAGGACAAGATCATCATAAATTCATGGCTGAAAAAGTCTACCACATCCACCATAAGAATATAATGGGAATATTGAAATGTTGAGGTTTCTACGCTGCAGCATCTCCTGGCCAAAATACCTCCCATTGCTCATCTGTGGTGACTTCTCCAAAATTCATTCCACAGACTAAAAACCTCAATTAAAACGATAGATACTGCAGTCTGAAGATAATAATTATCTATATTTAGAGCTATAAGTGATCGTCATTTTGGTTAGGTTAGAGCGGGAGTCCAATTCCTGCTCTAGGCTAATTTCATTGATGGTCTAAATATAGCCTGGGTTTGAAGGTTTTTCCAGCAGACAGAGCCAGAGCTTCCCATGAAAAGGATTTTATGAAAATAAATGAAATGTTATGATAAACAGATTTCAAAGTCACACATCTATGAAATTCAGCCGGCCACAATCAGATGCCTGTTTGTTTGTCTGTCTATTCCTCTGTCTGTATTTCCCACACACACACACGCGCGACAGCCAATCGTTTCCTTATGTTTGTTTATGGGGCACCTGAGCAGTGGCGTAACGTATTTGTCTCGGGGTCTGGGTTTTAGCTGGGTCCCCACATCCACCCAATCACGCGCAGAGACTAAACCACCTCCTTATTATTCTGCCACCCTATGATGGAGGTTGAAGTTTGATTCAAACCTGAGAATTTGAATCATAAACCACCAGTGATAAGAAAACCACTGGGAGTTTGCATGTCATCTCATCCAGGTGCTCCAGTTTCCTCCCACAATCCAAAACATGCAAGTTAGGTGAAAAGAAAAAATCTTAATTGCCTGTAGTTGTGAATGCATTTGTCTGAAGTTTAGACGGTTGGATGTTGGATTTATTATGGTGTGGTTGCTCTAGTGCTATGCTGTAATTACGGAAAGGAAGGAACAGTTAGTATCAGTGGGCCCCCTAGAGGCTTAGGACCCAAGTGCAGTTGCCCACCCTGCACCCTGAGAGTCATAACCTGCCATCGGTACCATTTCCTGTCCACCATTAGCAGTCTGGCACAACGAGCGAAACAGCTACGTGCCGGCTTGCGTCGCACCACCGGCTCCTATAGAGGCCTTTACCTGAACACCACTGGAAACATTTCGAAGACATAGACTTTATGTTCCTTCTGCAGTCTCAGGCTGCTTGCAGTTATTCCACATGGCATCCTCAAGTGTTGCTCTTGAAAAAGATTCCTCTAATGTCTCCAAATGTGCAACCCTGCCAATGTTGGTCCTCTATTCTTAGATCACTCTCTGTAGTAGTGGTTAGCAGACCTCATTGTCACAGACTAAACTGGGCATTGTGTAATAGACCTTCCCCATAAAAAAAGTTAGTTAAAGGCATTCTATTTATAGGAGCTTTCTATTGTGAGTATGCAGGGTTATTATAGCATGATCTCAAAATCAGTATAGACTATCATATGAAGCTCTGACATCATGTTGTTTGTGTATCATTATTATTAGAGCATTGATTGCAAGATTATACTCTGTAGTTCATTTTTATTGAGTGTTTCTGTTATAACTTTTCACCCACTTAAAACAGTGACTACAGACATCTTTGCTGTTGTTAATTTAATTACTACCTTGTATTAATGACTTAGTAGGTTACAGAGCCACAAGCTAAGGCTATTTTATGTACTTGGACATCACATGCTTCAATTTTCTCCAGTTTGTTGGCGAGCTCTGTATTTCTTGATCCTCCCACGGCTCTCATACTTAGCCTTGTAGCCTAAATAAGTGCTCCAGTTTTATGGCAAAAACAGACTTTCTATTGACTTTTCACTGCGGCAACAAGACAGAACTGTAAGTTACATTGCAATATGGAAATCATATGAGCTGTTGATAGATTATTACCACGTGTGTTATTGGAGGTCTACCGGTTATATTGGACATTACAGAATATGATTGGCTTTTGCAGATTTGTTTTGTGAGACACTGCTTGATCATCCCAGAGCTGTCACAGTCAACTTACTCATGAATATTGCTTTATGGCGCCAGTTGTATTGCAAAAAGGGGACTTTCACTGGACACTCCCCTAAAACCTTGGACGTGGATATCTGCGTCTCTGATTGGTTGTGAAGCCCCAACCGACAACACCTGCTTAACTCCTTCATCCAAATTGACACCCGGGGCTCTGAGAAATATAGGCAGCATCCCTTCCAGCTCATACATTCAGTCCCACAGCTGCCCCATAAGACACCAAGCCGCAGCTGCGCTGATCACTGATCCAAGGTGAACCCTCACACACACTCACACACTACCGGATCTTTGCTGGGAGTCGAGGCGCACTAGTCTGAGACGCAATGTTGGTCAAACTGGCCGTGGCGCTGCTGGTTTTGTCAGTGCTGGAACAAGTAGTGGGATTGGATAATATTGATATCCATGACAGCCTCCCAGAGAAGCCTGCGAGCCAGAAAGGACGCCTCTCCCTGCAGAATACAGGTAAGAAATAATTGTTACTACAGATAAGAATGTGGAGATTCTTGGATTCCTGGTTGGTGCAACTGCTCACACATCTACGTGGGGTTTGTCCTTACACGTGTTTCTGTGGTTGCAAATTAAACCACGCTGGAGACTCGTTCGGGCGATTTGAGCAATTCGCTGTTTTTCACTTAAATCCCGGCGCTACGGTGCACACGAGTGACCCTTTTCGATTACTCAGAAAGACGATATCTTGTAAATACTCTCAGACAGAAATCCAATATGTTAGTAAACTATTAATAGAATGGCACAAGGTAATAAGTAATGTATACGGCAGCGCATCTAGGTGTGCGTGCGCGCTGGTAAACGGGTGTGCGCGAGTTATAGGTAACAGTTTTAGTGGTTTTCTGGAAGAAATCTGGCTTTTGCATGTGTGGTCCAGTCTGTCTCTTCAAATGAATGTTGGGTGTTGTGTTCAAGCAGGTTATAGAGCAGTAATGATTGTAGAGGTGGCTGGTCAGCGCTGAAGAAGGCAAGCAGGAGTTTATTTATTGAACCAATCCTCTGGGGAAATATTGCTTAAATACCATAATAAGAAAATTGTGATTTGCCTAATTAACACAAAGCACTAACACCACGTTGCACTGCTGCCTTTTTCCCTGAAACGTGTCCTTTATATTGGCTGTTTTTTTTTCCTCATACACAGCATTACTTGCGAACCACCGTGTGAACCTGTGTCAAAAATATTACAGCATAATTGTTGTCTTTCCTCCACACTGAAAAATAAGGAGAAACTCCAATGCAGGTTTCGCTACAGAGACCCTGGTAACACCACTGTGTAATTCAATGCACGTTGTGGCCAAGCTCGTACGATCCAAGCACATTCCCGTGATGCCAAAACAAGCACTGCTGACAGCGGCTCTCTTTCCTGCGCACTAAAGTTCAACTCTGTGCCTACAAACCCCGCAGCAGCTCTTCCCCTTCCCCCTGCTGCTGCCCCCCCAACAGAGGCTCTTTGTTGACAAGCGTGATTTCTAATAAGTCACATTTAATCCTTTATTTGCTGTGGTCAAGACAGTCGTCTTTACGCAACTGGTGCGCACTTCCGACTGAAGGAAAAATGTTCTTACGCCCATCAGTTATCAGCTCCAAGACAAATCACGCGTGTAATTATGTTTTACTTAGGTCAACAGTTTGGGTGTTCATAGCCAAACTGAAACTGTAAACGGCCTGTTGGCTCCCAACCCAACCTGCAATTTGCCATATTAACTTAAGGATGAAACACTCCCAACGATGTCACATAGGGTAAGCAGCAGTTTCTGTGACAGGTCCCCTGCTGGTAGTCAGATGTCTCATAATACACATGCTCAGATAGAAATTTGGGGTTAAAAGAGAGACCTTCACTTTCTCTTGGTCATTTCTTTCCTCAATCGTCTGTTTTATTCCTGTCTTTCATGGCTGAGGAGAAAAGGGCACTTGAGAGCCAGCCAGTGGTGTGCAGGAGCTGATATTATGTGTTCACATGACATATACTTACATATTTCCCAAGTTTTTCGCCTGCGTTGCTGCTGTTGTGCCCCCTCATGTAGTCTATGATGCACCTTTATGATATTGTGATGTCAGTCAGATGTCAGTTCAACTTCGAATGCAATAATGAGAGAGTTGTTGATGCATATTCAGTAGACAGACAATGGAAATGACTGCATTTGTGTGTCCTTCACAAGTAGTCAAGGCTGTATCTGCAATGCACCATCCCATCTCAATGCTAGGCAGTGCAGATGGATTGTGGTGCAGAATGACACAGTAATATCTGTCACCAAGTGTTCCACTGCAGGAACCCCTGAGCTTGGGAAATTAGACTTCTCCCCCCTCTTCGCCCTGCATCCCTTTTCTCTCTCAGACTCTAGGTCATGAACACACGAGCGACCGCCTGTGTCTGTGGAAATACTTATACGCCACATCAGCTTTGTGATTCGTGCAGCAATCAGTGCTGAAGTGGAGTTGTGCCTTCAAGCCGTATGGTCTTCATTGCCAAACACGCCTGCAACAATCTGCTGCTGTCTCTGCTGTGAACAGATGATAAGGTCCCTCCCCTAACCTGTTCTCTCTTTCCAGCTGAGATCCAGCACTGCCTGGTGAGTGCAGGCGATGTCGGCTGTGGTGTGTTTGAGTGCTTTGAGAATAACTCCTGCGAGATACGAGGGCTACAGGAAATCTGCATGACGTTCCTGCACAACGCTGGCAAATTTGACTCTCAGGTACTAAAGTAGTCTGTGTGTTTGCAAAAATGGTGTAACCAGAGGCAACATTCCTTTTTCCTTTTCACTGGTTCACTGGTTCACTGCTCCACGCTTGTCATCCATGAGCAAGTTTGTTTACTTGTGCTTTTTTCCCTACATACCTCTAAACATATCAGTTTTTCTAGGAGTGCGATCGTACATACACTCATCTCATAATCTATTTTCCTCTCTTGGGAAGTTAATTTCCCCTCTCAGTGGACTGATGCATGTACAGTTAGGACCAAGTGTCATGAGCCAGTTGGTCAGAAGCCCAGTTAGCTCCCTTTTCATACATAGCGGAGGCTGAAGCCCAGCCAAGTTAGGCCTGACTGGGGTCCTAATATGTCTATAGGGTCACATACTAGGAACTAACATTGGCAGAAGATTTCAGCAGAAGAATAACACAAGTTACTGCTATTCAAGCAGAATTTCATCACCCTTTTCTACATTAGAAGCCCATAGTTATACATTCATACAGATTTTGCCCACAACCACACACACAACACTTCTGAAACAGGTGCACAACATCTCCAAAGTACCAAAACTATTATGTGTAAGTAATATAGAAGTCTTAATGACATAGTCAAAAGCCAAAGTGTTTTCTCTGGCTGATGTGTGAACTCGCAAGTTTCAACAACTTCAAGGGACTTTGTCTTGAGAGTTCACTTAACCGTTGTGTCTCTGTGTGCACACAGGGGAAGTCCTTCATCAAGGATGCTCTGAAATGTATGGCGCATGGGCTACGGCACAAGTTCAGCTGTATCAGCAGAAAGTGCGTGTCCATTAAAGAGATGGTGTTCCAGCTCCAGAGAGAGTGCTATATCAAACACAACCTGTGCTCTGCTGCTAAGGAGAATGTGGCCGTCATGGTGGAGATGATCCATTTCCAAGATCTCTTCCCTAAAGGGTGAGTGGCTTGTCTGGCCAGCCTGTTCTGTTCTTCCATGTATAGTAATAGTACCAGACCATTTATTCCTGTCATTTCCTAGACCTAGATCTATTGTGCTTCCAAATATTAAATCACAAGCTTCATGTGAGCCATCTGTGTCTGTCTGCTCAGGCCATATGTGGAGCTGGTGAACATTCTCCTGAGCTGCGGAGAGGAGGTGAAGGAGGCGTTGACACGGAGCGTCCGGCTACAGTGCGAGCAGAATTGGGGGGCTCTGTGTGACAGCCTGAGCCTCTGCTCCTCCCTCGCCCCGTCTCCCGCCGGCTCTGCTGTCGAGCACCACCGCCACCCCTTGCCCTCCCACCCTGATCCGGAGCACCCTCGCCCCCCACGGCAAGGCGACAAGGACAAACCCGGTAAGGCGGGCTTCAACGCTCACCCACGCAATCGTGGTCAGGGACCCCGCCGCCAGAGTCCAGAGGCCGGAGTTGTGGCTGAGCAGGAAGACCCCGAGGCCATCCGGAGGTGAAAGGGCAGGAGAATGTCGCGACCTTTGACCCCCTACAACATTTAACATTCACACTTGCAGACTTATGCACACCTCCACCCAAAAACACACACACACACACACACACACACACACACACACACACACACACACCAATTCCCAGACAGACTGAGCAGAAGGAAATGAGCTCTGACCTTTCCTGTCCTTATTCCGCCCTCTCCAGTCATTCCAGCAGTCCCACATGGTAAACTTGCAGGGTAATTGTGGTGTAGCTTGTACTGTTATGCCAGACTGTAGGCCACAATTTTTTAAAATGGAATAATAATTGTTATTATCATGATTATTTTAACTGTTAGGACTATTATGGCTCTAATATAGCATTTATCAAATCATACTTACTGTAAGATTTGATTATATTTGTATTATTTATTTTATTCTTTATGCAATGTTGAAATATCAAAATGTACATAGAAATATACTTATCTATATTTATATAAACATGTATAAATATAGTTACAATATGCAATACTGATATACTATAGATGACATAGTATATGGTGTGCTGTCTGTTGTTCTCTTCACAGTATTGCACCCATCACATTGGTCTGTAGATATGTAACATACACCATTTGTTGTTTCAGAGTGGGAATGTGTGTATTATAATTATAGATACTTGATGATTAAATACAAATTGTACAGGTTTCAAGTCCAGTTCTGGCACATATGAATTGTAGTGCATGATGGCCACGAAGCCAACAAACTTGTGCATTCGTAAAGTGAAAAATCAATTTTAAAGAGGATGCAAATGTAATACTATGAATATGGACAGTTATTTCACACTTGTATGTATTGAGAAGTCTCTCACAAAGCTAGAAATAAGAGAGCTATGACTGATCTCTGATGTCATCAAGCACCGCTGTCTGGGTAGCAATGAATGGGAGACTTAACACAGCAGACGCTGTTTTATGGACTCTTTTTGTTTCATTAGTATTAGTGCAACTCTGACAAGCGTCTCATTTGGATGCCGAAAGTATCACGCCACTCTCATTCTTTGATAATCGAGCTTCAGAAAACTGTGTCTCAGTGACATTGTATATTAATGTCATGTTTATAGCTTCAGGAGTCATTATTGTTCTTGTTCACAAATAATAACTGTCAAATGTTACACATTCTCTTTTGAGTTGGTTTTCCATCTAACTGTCAGCTATCAGTGAACTGCAGCAAAGAGAGGATGCTCGAGTCCTTTTCAAATGTAAAACCACACACATCAAGGTGCCTAAACTTGTTATTGTCCACAGCGACCGCTTCTCTGTGATTTAAGTGAATGGATAATACTGTGTCATGGGGAGATTTAATGTTGAGCTATTTTACGATGATATTGAGCCACAAAAGTCTTAGTTTTTGCACTTTGGTTGATTGTTAGTTTGTGTTGGACTGCTGCAGGTTAAGAAATAAGAGCAGTCACACTCTAATCAGACCTCACTGTATGAGTAAGCTTGGTTTTTCCTCATCAACTACAGCACCAAGTCATGTATCCCCACATGCTCCTTAGGACCTGATTGAGCCCCTTCTTTAGAAGAGCAGTGTTACCCCTTTTGTGGTGCCCAGTGGGCAGGAAAGAGGCTTGACAGAAACCCTCCAGATCTCTGGCCCCCCTCTAAATTAGCCCTTATTCCTCTTTGGTCTCTTACCTAGGTCAGGAGAGACATGAAGGCCTGTTATTCTACCCGTTAGAGCCGCAGGCAACGCAGCGAGGACCCAGGAACTGGGTTAAGTCCACACACAGGGGCTCTGGCGCTGTTATTCTAAATGTTATATTTACCGAGGCCACCAGAGAATTCCTCTGGGCCACGGCCAAGAGCCAGCAACCCAGAGAGGCAGAGAGGAGTGGAGCAAGATGGAGAGAGATATGCTCAACTTTTCTTTCTTTTTTTTTCTTTACTTCTCTTAGTACTCTTCTTCTCGCTCTCCTTTAGGTCGCACCCACAGGCTTTTGACCATTTCAGGCCAGTCACATGCTTCAGCTGTGGAAGTGCAGTTTGTGAGCACACTACACCACATGCTGCGGGGGTGATTGGTGCAAAATAAAACATGCTCAGATTTTGTGGCTCAGTTCAGGGGTTTTTCACTCCCCCCTGATGTACTTACAGTAAGGTAATGTTTTTCCTCCCAGTCATTTAGAGACTATTATAAGCTCCAAGTGTTTGAATCATGAGTGAGGCTTTCAGGCTTTTCTGTTTTTATTCTGTTGTGGAAGTTGGGATTCCTGTGACATCCCAGCACGAGACATAAGCTAATCCTATTGAGAATGTACTGTATGTGTGTAAAGTGACAATCTGTTTCAGCTCTCTGTCATTAGGTTTGATATGGCATTTTGTAATAATGTAGTGGCTTGAATGGCTGTTCTTTATGTGTTCAGAGGAAAATAAAACTAACCACGTTTCCTGTATTGTTAGTGCTCCATCACCACATTACATTGTTTTCCTCTGTTAAGCACAAGGACTCTGCTCTCACCGTTGAAAATACACAACATGGTCTAGAAATTTGTAACTCACCTGTAAGACATTGGGCAAATGATCCTATAAATATCTTTGGACTCATGAAGTCAGATGTATCTTGTTATCATTAAAGTATGTTTGTCTGTATTATGTATATGTTGTGTCTGTCAATATAGTTTTTTATTTATATTGAAGTAGCATAAAATCATGGCATAAAACGCTAAGACAAACACGTTCTTGTGGCGCAGAATTCATACAAGAGGACAAAACTTTCAGTGGTGAGACATTCAACAAGCTCTGAGCAGGTTAGCAGAGAAGGCCTCGCCGTCTCAGGTATACACATAAGTTAAAAGACACCCTATTCTCGTTTGACTTGCGGCCTCTTTTCTGACAGTGAAATACGGGCTGTGTTTAAAGTTTCAAGGACTGGAAATATCCTCCCTATTGAAAGACTTAAACATTTACGTCAGCGGCTCTGGATTGTGTGCAATGCTTGGGGTGTGTTCAGGGTGTCAGTTTTTATGACCTGCCCCAACAGTGTACATTGCCTCACTAAACATTTAGACAGTGCTCTGATTTGAAAGCTAGACGTCCAACTGTTTTGTCATTTTAGAGTCAAGTTAAGTGTGCTGAGGTGCATTTGCACTGGCCATATATGGGAATTTGACACACAAATCCTGACCTCATTTTTATTTTTTCAATTTGTCTACAATGTGACAGAGAAGAAGGAAGGCTGCATACCACATCATGACATACAGCTTCTGTAATATCAGTACCTCTGCAGTTCAATGTGAATCTGCCTTGCACATTCTGCCACAGTGCCACAGCTTTTAACGAGACATCTCTGAGTGTGTAGTGATGCTAAATGACCACTGGGTGGTGACATCTCTCTTTTTATTGACATGAAGGCAGCTGGAGGGAGCAGGTGCAAGTATTTGATTTTTAATAGAGGTGAGTTGAGTCACTTGATTGAAGCGACGCACGATTTTAAAGCTGAAATGAACAGTTAGATAAAGTATTTGATGTCTCAGATTTTGATTTGAAATGTGAATATAAAGTGTCTTAACTTCCTGTTATCCTCTTGGATTACAGGAAGCACACAGGAACAGTATGTCTCCAAACAACCTAATAAGGAACAGCTGCATTTCTATTGTGTTTTATATTAAAGGAGGACTCCACCGATGAAGTTGAGTACTACCCAGTCTGTGAAAATAGCTGTATAATGTCGTCTGTGGCTCTGGTGGAAAGAAATGACCCAAATTATGTCATAGGGGTTATCTCAATTTGGGCTTGAGAACAGAAAGCCTGTGTTACAAACTGGAGGTTTGGAGTGTGAAAGAAGGGGGTATTTAAGAGGCAGGGAGAGTCTAATGAAAAACATTATCGAGTAGCATCATGGGAAATCCAGATTGGGATCTCAAAGTCAGAATATCTTGTCCTCTGCTGCTTCAATTTTGACCACTCTTTCTAAAACTTGTATCTTGTGAGTCTTTATAGAAATGCATTACAAAATCACTGGTGTACCCCTTTAACCTGATTCTCTATTATACACGTGATACATAGCAGAAATTCTGTCTCAAACTACAATTTTGCTTGTTTAGACAGAAAAGACACTGATGGGGATGATGGCATCTTACTCCATGTGCATCTGTCTTTACATTCAAAACTAAAAATATGTTGGCTTTTTCTTTTCTTTCTTCCCCCTGCCCACAGATGGAAAGTTCAGTGCGAGCTACTTGCCAACACTAAACAGTATGCTGACATCGTCACCGTCACACTGCTGGTGTCACACTATAGTCAGGTAGTTGATAAGCAAGGCCACATTCACTGGGACTACAGTGTGTGGGAGAAATTATGCTGTGTCACACTCAGCTTGTTGCAACAATATATTTAGTCTGAGATGGATGACCTGGCCAAACAATGGGCTGCCGGCTGGACCAGAAGTCTCCCAGCTTGCATGGTTGGTATGGCAACAGAGCTCTATCAATATGGAGGCAGCAGAGATCACATCTGAGAGGAGGCTGAGCAGCAGACAGAGACTGCGCCTCTGAGCAGAGAAACCTGAGATAGTCAGCCTCAGGTGCTTTGTGAACATCCACCCTGTGCTCCAGTGTGAACTAATTAATTAATGACTGGGTGCCTTGGTCCCATGGATGAATCATTTAGCAACCATCCAGGGTGAATAGGTGCACCCCACTTCTGTCTCCTGTAGGACACATGAATGTCCTATATTTACCTAAAGTTGGTACAACAAAAAGTGAATATACTGTGTATTGAAGAATCATGTCTACCTGTTTAGCTGCATAAAATGAGTGGAACCTCAGCAGCAAGGCTCAGTTTCACTGGGGAATACAGAGTGTGTTGCTCTCAGGGAAGAAAACGCTGACACAACTCACTGTGCTCGAGTTACTGTCAGCCTCAAAAGGCTTATCGCAGACAGAAGCATACATAAGATGGTGGCTCCCAACACACATTAAGACACACAACCCTAAGCATGCACACACTGAACATACCCCCATGGTATTAAGTCAACAGACTGCCATAGTTAAGAAGGAACCAGAAGCTCAAGACACACTGTTGTGTTGTTAAACCACCCCAACAGGACCTGCAGCACATGGGAGTGGGGTGGGGTCACGTGTGCTACTACTACAGGATACAAATGAAGGGTGGGTCTGCCTTGGGGGACTGGAACACTGTTAACAAGACTAACTAAACAAGCAAGCAAGCAGGTAAATAATACTCTGAAAGACTGGGGTGGAAAATAACTAAACGGAGTAGCTCTTTTAATTTTTTTAGTTCATTGTAAAACCAGTAAGTCTACCTTTATTTAAGTTAATTTTGATGAAGGATTGTTTTTAGAAAAAAAAATCTCCCAGCAGCCAACAGCTGTGGTGTTATGGCACAATCATGAAGATATTCTAACTGAGCTTGCTTTGAAACTCCATTCCTTAATAAGGCAACATTTGTTAATGCTTTCAGAGACAAAATGGTCAACAGTCACAACACCTTTACTGAACTGCATATTGTTGTTCTAGTATTCATATTAATATGCATTCGGTCAGGACCCCACATATCCCCATTTATAATGACCACATTTAGCTGCATGACGTTTACTAGAACTGTTTAAAAGAGTTTCTTTTGTTTGAGTAGCTTTAACACAAGTAATTTTACTCCCACTTGAGTAATGTATACTGTTGGTCTAGCAGGAGTACTTCTATTGAAAAGGATACTCTTTCCTCTCCTTGTGAATGATCATTAAGGTTTTAATGAATTGGCTTCAGCAAAGGGAGAAGCACATCTATCTATCTATCTATCTGTCCTGAACAACTGCTAGAGGCTGAGGTGGAGGGAAAAAACATTTGCTTAGCCAAATTAACTCATCTGCATTTGAAATAAATTCAAATACCAATATTACTAGACCTTGGATTTTAACCCTGTGCATTGGTTTAAAGTCCTCTTATATTGAAATCATTTTTAGTCTTGGTTGAGGGTTTAGATAGAAATTTCCTTTGGATCTTTAATGTATTTTCCTTACAACAACTCCTCCCATCGATTTCAAGGCATCCTTATTTGGGAGGAGAACGTCTTGAGTGCATGTGCCATTCATTGAGTAGGAGAGCTTTGGGCGTGACCTCACGGCAATCATCCAATCAAATGTTAGATAATTTTCAAAGTGGGCGGGGTTTCTGAGGGAAATCCTGACACACAGTGGCTGGTGGCTGACGGCGGGGGCGGGGCATGTAGACGGAAGTGTCTCCGGACTGGTCCAGCTGTCATCTAGAAGAGAGAGGAGACCATTTACACCGGCTGCTTAGGAAATGCTGAAAAAGGGAGAACGCTAAAATATGGCAACATCAAAACGATAAGGTCATGACGCCGAACTGAAGGTAGCTATGCCCGACATATCACCAAATACACACGTTTGTCGATACGTTAGAACAGCGGTCGAGGTTGCGTTACGTTATATCGACATGTAAAAATGATGACAAGGATTGGTAGGCTGTGTGACATTGAACATACAGGACACGAAACAGACGAGGTCGTCTAAAGAGCCATACACCATTTCTAACTAGTCATGTCCTGGAAATTTCCGCCGTCCTGTAGTTGAAAACGGTGTCGTGTGCGTAACTGAAAATTCGAGAGACGTTGTTAGCCGTTGAATTCGTTTATTGCTTCCCAGCTGGTTTGCAAATATGCTTCAATGTATCTGCGGTGTCGGCTATTATCCTAGCCTAGCGGCTTGGTGAAGGGAACTACCCTAGATTCAGAACAGACAGGAGACGTCATCAACAATTCCCTGTATTTAAACGATTGCGTATGAGGAGGTCATTGCTAGAAAAGGAAGATTATTCGGCAAGTGTCCGTGCCAGCCACCACAGCGTTTGAGCGTTCACGGGTGCACTGCATAAACGTACTTTAAAATTGACTGCTGGGATCTGCACGATTAATAGGGCACATGGAAGGTGGCGGAGCAGCTGTTAGCTTGCAGCTTGCTAGCTGCGTAACGACCTTTGGAGACGTCAGCTTCACCAGCTTCACCAGCCCAGGCTGTTAGCTGCCTGCGCTGGTTAGGCTGGGTGTTTTCCGTGGTTACCCGCCTGCTATCCGGGTGTTATATTTCATCCAGGCCTCCCATGGCCAAGCGAGTCAATGATTTAATCTCATTGATTGCATCACAAGACCAGACAGGGTGCAGCCCAGGCACATTCACTGGGTTTGAAAGGCTTGCTTTTTTTGTTTTTTAAAGGCCAGATCCTTGATCAACAGCCTTATGCTTTTTGTCACCCCTTCCTCCCCCCTCCCTGCCCCTCCTCAACCCACATTTTAGGATAAAGAAGACGGTGAAAGCCAAAAGTTAACTAAAGATTTACTGGGTGTCCTAAATGGGGGACTACGGGTTTGGAGTTCTGGTGAAGAACAGCAGCGGTAACAAATCTGCTTTCCCTGTAAGGATCCCTCCTCACCTCCAACCCCAGCACCCTCACCACCCCTCCAACCCCCCCAGCCCCCCTTCCTTTGTAAACAACACCTGCTCCACCAATGGGGGCAGTGCTTGGCTGTTCCCTGCTGTAGCCCAACACAGTAACATGCAAGATGAGATTCTGGAGTCAGACAAGTCCAAGGGCTTGGATCTCCAGGACATGCAGGAGAAGTCTCAGGTCCAGGCCCAGCCTCAGGCCCTGTCTCCGGGCCAGCAGGAGGCTGGGGGAGGCCTAAGTGAGCTTGAGGGAGCTCTTCCTGAAGATGGCTCATTGGAGAAGGGTTCTTTGGAGAGCAGTGGTGGGAAGGAGAAGTTGAGGATGGAGTCCCCGGTGCTAAGTGGGTTCGACTACCAAGACAGCCTGGGAATGGGTACAAGCTGTGCACAATCCACCTCCTCCTCATCCTCGCTGACCAGCTTTAACAACTGGTCCCCTGCCGTCCCATCCACCCATTCTCCAGTGGTCGGGGAAGACGTCGGAGGGTTCTTTGGCCCGGCTGGCTCCAACGCCAACGGACCTCCCCTGCTGTTCCAGAACTTCTCCCACCATGCCGGGCCTGGCTTTGGTGCGGGAGGTAGTTTCTCCCCGCAGATTGGACCAGTCTCCCAGCACCACCCACCCACACCTCACCCCCAGCACTACCACCCCCACGGTCAGGGGGTCCCACAGCAGCACCGGCGCTCCCCAGCTAGCCCTCATCCACCCCAGCCCTCCTTCCCTCCACATCCCCATCGCACTGGACCATTCACCCAGCTGCCCCACCTCGCTCCTGCCCAGAGCAAACCCCCTTCACCTTGGGGAAGCTACCAGAGCCCCTCCACTCCCACATCCACCTCCTGGAGCCCCGGTGGGTATGGCGGCTGGGGAGGCACGCAGGGGGTTCGAGAGTATCGGCGGGGGGTAGGCGGAGGGATGACAGGTCTTAACTCCATCTCCCCGCTGAAGAAGTCCTTCCCCAACAACCAGGTAGATAAGATTGTCACAATTGATCCCAAACACTAATAAATCTTTGCACTAATTGATATGAAACTGATCCAACTGTGCTACAGGTTCCCTCTCAGAAGTTCCCCAGAAATAGCTCTGGCTTTAATCACAAGGGCTGGGTGGAGGACAGTATGGGCCGCAGTGACAATGTCTACCCTTTCCAGGTGAGCATATTGCAGCTAATACTCAAGCTGGTGTTTAGGGAACTACTAGGATTGATACCTAATAGAGCTATGTTTAGTTGACATTCACTTGAAAACGGTAAAAGACTTGGACTGTGATCCTATACGACTGCAAATTGTAAATATGTCTAGTTTGTCCTCCAGTGGTTAATACTAGTAAACGCGCTCATCTGTATCAAATGCAACAAATAGGCCACTGAGCAAAACAGGATATGTGACAGTTAAGCCTACTAAACGGATGAATTGAAACTTACTGTGTCTGAGGTCTTATCTAGATCATTTTGTAGGAGAGCAGTCTTATCATCTGCTCTGATCACATGGCCATGCTCTTGTCCTGATTTGAGAAGTCTTGTGGTCTGCTGCAGCTTTGCATGCTCTCAACCCATTTAGATACACAGTGAAGCACTCTCACTTGTGTTATGTATTGCTCATCATAGCTTTTCTGTGTTTTTGGAATACTTTCAAATGCTAATATCTTTTTACCTAAGACTATTCAATTAGAATTTGTATTGATTTTGAAATCAAATTTGAAAGTAGGGGATGCATCTTTTAGTTCCTTAAGTAGCACATCTTATCTGATGCTATTGGATGCAGTGGAAAGATATGATTTTGATTGCAGAGATATGCCAGTGATTTTGTGTAAGATACTCTGGGCTCCATTTTCTGTTTACCGTGCTTTCCGCTGAAGGTCTCTATGGGGATATTCTCTGCAGCTTTTTATTAGCTATTAGCATCATAGCAAACTATGTCAGGGCTCTAGCAGCTTGTGCTGCTTTAGATGGTGATACAGGAAGTGAGAACACTAATTGTTGTCTTCCACTTTTTCAGCAGGAGAGAACAAGGTCCTTTGATGGTTTCAGCATGCACTCTCTGGAGAACTCTCTGATTGACATTATGAGGGCTGAGCAGGATTCCTTGAAAGGTTGGTTCCCACATTAACAATAGCGAGGAAAGGTTTTTCTCACCGCTGGCTGTAGATAAATACAGCCGTGTTTAATGTATTTGACAGCAAGTAGAAATTGGGTTTTATGTTCACAATGCCGACAACAGATTGTGTTGCTCGCAGGACTTCAGTTTGAACATGCATGCTGCTTACTGGGTCCCAAAAATAGTGGGTTAACAGAATAACAGAAATGTACCAGTTTGGTGATGCTCAGTGTTGTTTTTTGTTCAGGAGACTTGATCAGCTGAATACCAGTTTCTGAGGCTGTAGTTTGAAGTTCCATCAAACTAATACATTGTTGTGTCTTTCAGTCCGTGTTAGTGAGTGTTTACACTTTGTTAATACAGTTGCATGTGTTTTCATGATTTTAAGACTTTGTGTTTTGCAACATAACTAACATACTAATGGCACCAACATAAACCAAACATTAATGAGCATCACCAAATGTATATTTAGTGCATGTGGGTTTTTTTATTTTTTTATTTGGGGGGGGGGGGTTGCTGTATTTAGGGCTGTGATGTTTCAATATGGGTGACATTTTGATACCTGAGTTTTAGTAATGACACCAATGGGATGCTACAGAAACAGTTTTTTTGCCACTCAAAGTATTGAGGTTGGATACCTCACTAGGTATGTTACTGTTTTTGGCGTTTTGTCTACCCCTTTTGTGTAGACCTTTCATTACATTGCATTTCTTGGATCAGCTAGTTCCTGATTGAAATAAAAAATTTGCCCATTTTAGGCTCTTTTTAGGCAATTTTGTACATTGACCGCTGCTTTACTTTAAATAATTGACATTTAAGAAATATGGCTTCTTTTGTCCAGTGAACAAATGGTTTTGTAGAAGCTTATACTTCCCAAAGTAAAGTATCAAAAGTACTGTTTTATTATCGGTACGAAAACGCCACATGTTAAAGTCAGGTGTATGAACATATCATGAATGAGACCCTCTCAGATTTGTTACAGTTCTCTCACATTACAGTACATTTGTCTTATTCTCCATAACTCATGAATACAATCACCTGCAGCATTTTTGCTGTGCAGACTGTCTGATCTCAATTCTCTCATTAATTAAACATTTCAGTTTTGCAGTCAATCTTAAAAGAACCCATTTTTTCCATCACGGCCAGCTCTACTGATGCTAATCTTGGCCAGCTCATGCATGTACCTTCTTTTTTGAATGACAGTCTTTCTGCCATTTGCGATGAAGGGATTTTTCATCACTTTATTTATTATTGAGGAAGCTGACTTGTAAATTATCTGCTAATAAATTGCGTAGTCTAAGTCTAACATACATTCTTGGACTTCTTCCAGTATTTTTCTTGCATAAGATATTACCCTAATATGCACTTTTGTTTACATGTAAGAATAACCTGAACTACATTTTAGGGACTATTTGATTTGGCTGCTGAATTCTTCATACTACATGCTATCATGGACCTTTTTTCCTATAGACACAGTTACCCCAAACCATTCCAACATAACTTCAGTGGATTAGGAAGCAATTTATACGTAACCGAAAGAAGTTAATGTAATTTAATACTTCAGTTGGGAATAGTTTCATGACATGATGTCCTGTTTTTGTCATGTAGGACGCTACAGCTTCTCTCACCAGGGTGGAGATGGGCCTCTACCTATGAATGGTATGTACATGAAACGCATACAAATATACAGTGTTGCAGCAGAAGTCGGGAGAAACCTCTAGCTATCACATTATGGAGTCATAGGAGTGCCATTGAAAAAAGAATAAATCTGGGAAAGAATAAGACAATAAATGTGGAAATATAAAGAGAAATAAATAAATGTGGATATATAAAGACAAATAATTGTTTTTGCTTTTTCCTTATTGCTTTTGCTATTTCTTGAAGGGCCAAGCTGTCAGTCAAGTGGCTTTGGGTGGGCTTTCCTGCCCAGGCTGAGTAATCAATTCATGCACACATGAATCCTGCTTTGGCAGGAGCTTTTTAGCTCGGACAACAGGAAGTAGGCACGACGCGGACTTGCGCATGCACAGTGTGAACGTCGTAGTGGTTTGTTTGAATCGGGGATGGAAACATCATGGCAGAAGTGGATGTCATGGAGAGTCTTGGGCAAATGTCTGCACAGACAAATACAGACACTGATACATGACATCCGTTGCCACTGTTGCAGATTATGACATGTAGGGAAAAAAAGGTCTCGGCAAAGTAGAAATAGACCTCTCCATGCAGATGACCAAATAATAGCCGGAACACCGGCTCACACATTAGGCGATCCCCCTACTCAAACCACTACCACATTTATAGCGCACAAATCCGCGTTGCGTCGTCTTCTTCGTTTTATGGTGGTTGGCATCCAGCCCTTGTATTGCGTCTACTTCCTGTGCTAAAAAGCTCCTGCCAAAGCAGGATTCATGTGTGCATGAACTGATTACTCAGCCTGGGCAGGAAGGCCAGCCCAAAGCCAGTTGATTGACAGCTTGGCCCTTCAAGAAATAGCAAAAGCAATAAGGGGAAAAAGAATAATTTGTCTTTATATATCCACATTTATTGTCTTCTTTCCCAGGTTTATTATTTTTTATGGCACTCCTATGACTCCATATCACAAAACCCCACTGAGACATAAAACAATAAGACTTAAGACATATTACTTGATTTATACCTTTCTAAACTGCTGTGCCAGTCACTGTGGTACACGACTAAAATGGCTCACTAAAACGAGACGAGACCGGCTTCTTCAAGTAGGAAAATAATGCTGTTGTCAGGGCAGGAGAGAGCAAATAAATGATCCCAGAAATATGCTGTCAAAGGCAGATGTACGTTTGTAAGATGTATATATGTTTGTAGTGATATTGAAAATCCAGTCAGTTTTTTCCAGGCATTTTGTTTTTAAGGCACTGATTCACACAGTGTTTCTTAAGTCATATGTGGTGTTGCTGAATGTGTGGCACAAAAATCTTAAGTAAAAGTTTGTTTTACATACGCAAGTGATTAATGAGGCATTCGTTTACTCTGGGGTACAATTGCATGTCATGTTATATGATGAATGATTTCAACTCTCTCTCTCCAGCACATAGATTTATTTATACCACTTTGGTATCAATTGCAGTTCATGGATACAGGTGAAAATGAGTTTAATAGATTTGTCTTTTTTTCCACCTAAAGGTTTAAATATATACATTTTATGAAAAGCATTTTGGCCAGCGGAAATTCAGAGTGGCTGTTACTTTAAGATTTAGTGGCAGGGCTTTACTTGTTTTTACTGTGTGCCTTTTTTCAGCCATTTCAAGAGTGTTTTGTGTTTTACATGCAGCAAGAAGTTATGGCAGAAGACGAGGTAAATCTTGTGAACGTGTCTTGATTTCTTCTGTAATTTAGAAAGCAGCAATGAAATGATGACTCTGTGGTTTTGCCTCTGTGTTTGTCTGCTTGGCTGTTCAGTTTCACTGATTCTTCTGCCTTGAATATTGTCACTGTTTAAGCTCCTTTTCCTGTAGCCTTCCAAGGTTGCCTGCCAAGACCTAGTAGTGATAATACCCATGCTTTTACTGTGTCATCAAAAATGGCAATCGTGGCTGCTTTTGTATGTACAGTATTTCTTTATTATTTAATTAATTTGCATCTAATCAAATTCCCAGCTCAGTGTAATATTAATATTTTCAAAATGGTAAGAACTGTGGTTCAACCTCGCTAGAGGAGAACCAATATGTGTAATCAAGACCATTCTCTCCACTAGGCCATTCGTCTTTGTTCCCCATGGAGGACGAGCGCTCATTTGGAGAGGACGATTCAGGTGACCAGGGGCTTGCTGGCCTTGGTTCAGCCCACTGTTTCCCCCACCTCAATGGTGAACGCGTGGAGCGATATTCTCGCAAAGTGTTTGTCGGAGGGCTGCCCCCAGACATAGATGAAGGTAAAGACGTTACGGCTACAGAGGACGCTTCTCTAGCCCCAGTTTTCTAGTCTACATGGTTGTAGATCAAAAGCTATAACAAACCTACAATATTGAACTTTTGTTTTTCTATGGCATCCATAACTTTTTTTTATGGCAAAAAGTGATTTTACTATCATTTGTGAGAATTGACTGTAAAGTGACGTAAATGCAGTAATATCACAAATTTTGTAATGTTTACAACTCTTAATGCCTCAATCAGCCATACTGTATATGAAACCCAAAATGTAATTTAGTTTTGAGGGCAGCGCTAAATACCATTACTGATTGATTTGCTAACTGAGTTCCCTTTTTTCAGATGAAATTACTGCCAGTTTCCGCCGATTTGGTCACTTGTTTGTTGACTGGCCTCACAAGGCAGAGAGCAAGTCCTATTTTCCACCAAAAGGTGAGTCAAACCAGTTGACCATTATATTTCTGCCAGCGTGTTGACTGCACAGCATTGTCACGATGAGTATTTGCTTCTTGTGCCTGCTCATCGCTCTGCATGTCCAACCTCTCCAGGATATGCATTCCTGCTGTTTCAAGATGAGAGCTCTGTTCAGGCCCTGATTGATGCCTGCATTCAGGAGGATGGCAAGCTTTACCTGTGTGTCTCCAGTCCCACCATCAAAGACAAGCCTGTGAGTTTATTATCTTGTCCGTCTTGCACAACAAGTACAAAACTAACACAAATGTTAAAATCATAGACTTGCACAAGAGGTCTTTGTTTTAGTGTTCCTGGTGATTGTATCTCAGAAAACTGGAACGTCCACTATAGCTCAATTTGTTAAGTTGGCCCAAATAAGGGCTTTGCTGTGATAATCATTTTCAGTGAAAAGTTTAATTGGAAAAATAGACTGGTGACCATGTGAACTACAAGTAATCATGAGCAATCGAATGCCTAATTTCAACTGTAGTGTTTGTTTGGTAAGTTTATTCATTTGTTGCAGTAGTCTGCCCCACAGCACAAAAGGTGACAAATGAAAATATGTGACCTCACCAGTTGGTGCGTCTACAGTATTTCAAAGTCATTCCAGGGGCGTCCTGTAAAAAGCCCTGGCCACCACCGACAACATCCTGCAATAGCAGGATATATAGCAAATTGAACCAGACATTTTTCCAAAATGTATCTTTCTCACAAAGGAGTAGACCCTGACTGAGAGGAAATTAAAGTTTTTGGTTGTTTTTTTTGGTTTTTTTCCATTTCGGGTTTTGCAGGTCCAGATCCGGCCCTGGAACCTAAATGACAGTGACTTTGTAATGGATGGCTCCCAGCCATTGGACCCGAGGAAAACTATCTTTGTAGGAGGTGTCCCTCGTCCCCTACGTGCAGGTACATGTGTGTGGTGGACCCCGAAGTGTACTGCTTTCTTAAGATTGTTTTGATCCCATTAACTTGCGTTGTGTATCGCTATTGCAGTGGAGCTTGCCATGATCATGGACCGTCTGTATGGGGGAGTGTGTTATGCTGGGATTGACACGGACCCCGAACTCAAGTATCCAAAAGGGGCGGGGCGAGTAGCCTTCTCCAATCAGCAAAGCTACATTGCAGCCATTAGTGCCCGATTTGTTCAACTGCAGCACGGGGAGATTGATAAACGGGTGAGTCCATCTGATGTTAGCAGCTTCCTTTTTGGGTCTTAAGAATAAAGAGTGGATGTTCATGAAATATTTATTCCCTCCTATCTAACATGCTGCTTTGCATGCATTCAAAATTTTCTCAACCTCCATTTTAACTCAGTTCTCCTGTCATCCATTTTATCTCTCCTTCTCAGGTGGAAGTGAAGCCATATGTCCTGGACGACCAGCTGTGTGATGAGTGCCAGGGCACCCGCTGTGGGGGGAAGTTTGCCCCTTTCTTCTGCGCCAACGTGACCTGTCTGCAGTACTACTGTGAGTACTGCTGGGCAGCCATCCACTCCCGGGCAGGACGCGAGTTCCACAAGCCGCTGGTGAAGGAGGGAGGCGACCGACCACGACACATCTCCTTTCGCTGGAACTGAGGCGAGAAGGGAGGGAGACAATGCAGGATCGGGGAGGGATTGAGAGAAAGGGGTAGTTAGGGAAGGGGTACGGGCTATGATATGAAAAATAAATGCACTTTTCTTTTAAGTTAAAAAAAACAAAAAACAACTTAATTTATTTTATTTTTAATTCGGCCTTCTAAAAGAAGTAAATGCTAAGAAGAGAGTGAAATCCCATTTATGTTTTGACTTTAAGTGTGCATGAGCATATGGATGCATTAGTTTGATTTAGATGTTTTCTGACTTGACTGTACTTTCTTTTCACGTTAGCTGGCAAAGCTGCTTACATTTGTTGTCAAGAGTAACATAAAATTTAAGTGAGGTTCATCATACCTATATCAGTATACTAACTATGGAAGTTGAGTTTAAGAAGGGTGCATTTTCTTACTTTTTGCTTGCAGGATTAGAGAGCAATTGTACCATTTACCAAAGGTTGAGTGCAAATGGTTGGGTTGAACAGAGGAGGAACACAGTTTCAGATGGTCGGACGATATGAGTTTTTCAAGAAGCTCAGTGTATAGCATCTGGCCACGTCACAAAACAAAATCTCCCCTCAGTCTGGCACACACATTTAGATTGCTGGCATGAGTTTTTAGGTCTTGGTTTAAAAGTCGACACTTTGTAACCAGAAAGGGCAAACCAAAGATTGGCCTAAAACACATCATCAAAAGCAGATGTTGATCTGAGGGTTATCAGGATAATAGTGTCCTCTTGTCATTCGGCGGAGGAAAGGCTGGAGTTGTCTGGAGTTTCGGTTTGTGGGTGTCGGCTAATAAAGACACAGCCCTCAGGGCTCAGGTATTGGCAGTAGTATTTGCTCACTTTATATTGTCAGGGATATTAGCACTGGAAGCTAACATGCTAATGTAGTACAAACTAATGGGAATGCACAGTCCAGTCTCCCTGAGCTGTCCTCATGGTGTACCACTGCACGCTCTACCATGACTGGAGCTTCTATCACAAGTGTTGTGGTTGGATATGGTAGTAGCTAGAATTTGCTGTCACAGAGATAAAGATATTATTTTATACATGGCCTGCTGATTTTTGTACAGTGTTTTATAGCTGATTATTTTGTCATGAACATATATACATTTATTATGCACTACTTTTCTAAATATTTTTTTCAATAGTCATTTTAGGCACATTTTTCACAGATGGGAGAACTCCTTTTGCAATACCTCATTTTTTTCACTTGGTGAAAAATAATTTTGTACCTTTGTTACTAAGAGATCTGCATTTATGGTAAACTTAATTTAAAAAAGAAAATGAATGATATTAATATAATTTTCAATTAGCTTTTATATATTTAAGTGCTGGTAACTCTGAAAATTGTCTGGTGCATTGGTGTGATTCTGTAGATAAAAAAAAAAAAAAAAAGAATAAGGCTATCATTAGCCAGTCATATATGGATTCTCCTCTGTCCTAATAACATAATTACAGGATCCTAAGGCATGACAAGACCTTTCTAAACTGATTTTGATAGTCTTGAAAATATATTCTGACATTTCTCTCCTAGGTGTAGTCAATAAGATTATCAATAGGGTAAATGTTTTGGCTTTGGTCAATGTGAAATCTTCCCTTCTATCACCGGAGTGGATATCAGCTGTTTGAATATTTAGATCCTCTTTCTGGGACTGCCTGTAAGTTCTACTTATTCTTGGCATGCATAATGTAATACAGAAATAACATGGCTAGTGTTAATGCAGGACCTAATGTAATGCACTAGATCTCCTTTTTCCTTTTTAACTTTCTTTTCCTTATCTCTTTGAGATCACCTCTCTTGTAGCCTCTCCTTACATGATGGAGTCTGCCTTCCTTACACAGACATGATGTTTATGCAATCTACACAGTGACAACACTTTGGATGCTTTTTGTAATGTAGAGGACACTCAGTAGGACATAGGTGAGGAGACTTGATCACTTGACCCCCTTTGTGATGTGGCATGCTTTGGGACATAACCTGAATGTGATTTAATGTTGCAAGTTAACTTTGAGCCATTATGTGCAATACTTATTCTTTCCAGAAACAAGTCTCCGCAGTGTAAGTCATTTAACCCATATAAACCATGCAGTCATTTACACATTATTTGTTTCCTATTGTTCATGCTGATGTCTGCAAGAAAAAAAACTAATTTATACCTGAATTTATTTTTAAACATTAGTTTTGTGCTTACTTACTTATTTTGCTACTACCATGCTACTGTGATTGAAAACATTGTGTATATACTAGGTTGATAATGTATTTAGCATTTGCTATATTTTCAATTGAAATGTATAACTATCATTTTGATCAGATTTTTGTTATATTTTTGGGGTAATGTGTTAAACTCGTTGACGTGTCTAGTTTTTTCTAATTGCTGTATTGTGCTCCACATTTTCAGATGAAAAGAATATTGATTGTGTCTGTTAGTATTACTTGATTGCAAAATTTCAATAGTTTTTAATTGTATGCTGGGAAGGTTATATTTAACTTTTTTTTTTTACCCGATATCATTTTGATTTTTATTAAGTCATTTCACATTTATACGTAAGTTCCAATTTTTATATTTTCTTCCTGATTAATTTGCGCTACAATACAGAAGTCAGTTTTTATAGTTGGTTTGTAGTATTGAAGTAAAACAAAGATCTAATGTCATATTCATTTGCTGCCAACTGTTTGTAACTGTATGCATACATTTGAAGTATTTGTAATGTGAGATGTTGAACGAATAAAACAGCTGTGAGGAAGAATTATATGCCCAATGTTGATTTAACAAGAAGGTTAAATGAGAATCTCACACCTGATGCCATTGTTGTGTGACGGCACTTTTTTGGTACATCTGGTGGGTTAAGTTGAATCAGGACAGAGGTATTTATAGGCTGAGGCTTATTTCAGGCCTTAGTGAGTGCTATTTAGCGCACCTAAACCTCCTGTCTTTTGTCCCAACAAAACCCTTTCTAGTCTAATAAAAGCCTGTATTTAAGTGAAAAGTATACACATGGGCAACAAAATGTCATGGATGAGGTCACAGAGAATTTACAACCCTAATATATATTAACGTAATTCCACTTACCAATGTTCAGAGTACTGAAATGCTTATTACGAGCACTCCAGGGAGGTCTTCCAAATAGATGGTGGTTTTGTACAATTACGGACGAGGAAGTTGAGGACATAAAGAAATCACTCAACTTTTTTGTCAGGAGAGATTACAAATATCTCGAAACAACGGAAGTGGATATTGGATTTGATGGGAGAGATTAAGGAACTGCAAAGACACAATATCAAAAAGATGAAAGGATAGCCCTATGGGAGAATTGATGAAAACGTATTGGCTTATGAAATATGATGCTTTGTTTATAGATTATATAAAATTGTTAAAATGAGCTCCCTTGACCCACTACAATAGTAAAATGGTACACATTATTGCATAATATATAACACTAATAGGGCTAATTTTTCTGTACTTTAAATACTTAAGTTTTATTAGCAAAATGTATTTTATGTACTTCCTTTACTACTGCATGTTGGGAAAGCTGCTGTAATTTGATATGGGTGTTATTTACACAAGTAAAGAAGTATTTATAGAAAAATTTGGCTTTTTGACTCTTACATAGAGACTCGGTAATAATACTGCCACCTGCTGGCTGACAGCGTTACAGTCCAAACAGCTGGCCAAGGTAAAATCAAGTGTCAGTCTAGTTTAGAGGGGAAAGATGTGGCCAGTTAGGACTGTGTATGTGCCCCAGTTTAGCTCACAGCTGGGCCCCAGTCAAAGAGATGAACCACTACCGGACCAGACTGATCCCCCCTCTCAGTGCCAGAGGCACAAGCGCGGCAACAAGTGGGGTAACGTTAGGGGTGAAAAAACTCGGTCCGTTTTAAAAGTGAAATTACCAAAGTTCAACAACCGCACCAATAAGTTGCCAGACGAGGACAAAACACCGGGTAGATGGACGCTAGAGCCCGCCGCAAAGAAAACCAAGACAACCGTGAGCCTAGGAGGAGAACTACAGTGTAATGTTGCTGTTAATGTTAGCTTTAGTGTGCTAGTTAGGTTAATGCTAGCTAGCTGGCTAGCAGTAGTGTTTGCCTGTGGACCAGAGTAAATCCAGCAAAGTGAGCACCGGTTTAGGTGGACACAATAAGACTAATACAACACACTGTAGAACTGTGTTTCCCAACCTGGAGGTTATCGAGAAATCGGAGGGTTTTATTCAATTATTTTTAGATTTGGGCAGAAGTTTTGATTCAACTGTGTAGTGCACAGGATTGGATTAAATTGTTTTCATTAAACTGTTATTGTGTCATCCCCCAGAGTTAACATCTGTTTCCCCTCAAGTCCCCACATAGATGTAGGTCTGTTACTTTATTATCACTATATTTTTTTTAGATCAGCTAATGGGTGACCGTGGTTAAATTAACAATCAAGAGCTCAGCTAGCTAGACAATGAACTAGTACTGTAAATTGCAGCTAGACTAAACTGTCAGCAGAAGCCTCATTTTCACATTTAGTGTCTTTGTTGTCAGGTGCTGGCACTGATTCTGACTCTGTTGGTGGAGATGTTTTCTTTTTCTCCCAGAGACCCACCAGCAAAGCAATAAAGGGGAAGGAAAAGGTACGCCCTATGCAAAGAATACATTATGTGAATGATGAAGAGAAACAGGAGAATACATTGAACAAAGGGAAAACAATACACTCAAAAACATTTTGTAGTTCAATTATGTTGTTTTGGGTTCAGCTTAATGACAAACAAATGGTAACGTCAATTCCATAATTCCATTAAGCCCAATGTACCAGACTTTAAAACTGGTACTTTAATACTAGCCACTATCATACTTTTTTTTTTTTTCCCTGGGAATGTGTCCCCTGTCCTGGATAGGCCAAGCTTGCAGTTCTTAGGACCATTTCCAGGATGCTGGAGGAGAACAGGCTTATCAGACAGAGAGTGGCCACCCTCAGCCAGGCCAACTGAGTCTGCACTCACTGACTGCAATGGCCCGCTATCATCAGCAGGTCACTTTATTCTAAAAGACATCATCAGTGTTTCTCCACAAGTTCTAATTAGTGGATACGTTTAGTTCCTTAAGCATGTTGTTGTTACAACAAGGCACAGTTTGGTGGTTCATCTGTATTTGTGCTTACTGGGAATGTATTTGTCAAAGGAAACGGACTTTTACTGCTTAATGTTCAGTTGACAGTGGTATTTTATTAAAAGAGTCCAAGTTCAAATCGCTGCGCTAAAGTATTTATTGAAACTAGTGTGATATTTTACAGTTTCATAATACAGGAAAATTAAGCTTTATTATGCACATAAATGCAGTCCAGTACAGTTACTGTTCTGCTGCACATGCTGCCTTTGTAAAGTTGTAAACTCTTCCATGTAGGCTGAGACTGTCAGAGCATACTGTAATATTTTGTCCCCCTCAATTACAACAGGTGGACAGCATATTATGTACACATTCACACTATAATAACACTACAAACAACTTTCTCAAAAAATAGCATACAACTGTGTTGCACGAGATTGTACAGTTATGTATGATATTGAGTATGTTGCAGGAATTACCACTAAATTATCTCAGATAAAACTTAATTATCCACTAGAGGGCACCACCTCCTCTAATATTAATGTCTCCTGTGGTAGTTTTCAGTTATTGGCCACACAACACTATATACTCTTATACTGTAGACTCACTCCTTTTTAAATGGTAAATGGACTTTTACTTATATAGCACTTTTCAACCGTTGAAACGGTTCCCAAAGTGCTGTAACAGTAATCTAAGTTCTAACAGTAGTCTAATTCACCCATTCACCACCGGGGGCAACTTAGGGTTCAGTGTCTTGCCCAAGGACACTTCGACATGTGGACAGGAGAAGCCGGGATCGAACCCTGGGGTTAATGGGCAACTGCACTACCCTCTGAGCCACAGCCGCCCCATTTTACTACCCTCTCACAGACATTTCACTTGCCAATTGTACCATCAGGAAACTAATAAATGTCTATACTAGTAGTGGCTTGTATTGTGCTTCTAAGAATATTTCCCAAAGACTAAGAAGTTGAGTGTAGTTTGTCTTATAACTTAACCTAGTTTGGCAGCTTATATGGATAAAAAAAGCTGCTACTTTGTCAGCTCCTGGTGTCATACAAGTTTTAAAAGAGAATAGTGCTGATGATTTCCAAAGACTGTTTTTAAATCATCTGTTATATGCAGATTCTTGATTTCAATAAAGTCAACTGGCCTTAATGTCATTGTTCAATCAGTTATAGCATTTTTCATTCATAAACAGAAAAAGTGGTGAATAATATTAAATAATGGTATTGACCTGAACTTGACCAAAGGTTTCAGTGATGATTCAAGTTTACTCTTTATCAGGATTTATATTAGTGAATCAACTTGAGAGCAGCATATGGCTGTGATTATTTTAACTGTTAAATAATTGCTGTTAAACCGTGGACAATTTGCTTTCAGTTGTTCTGCAGTTTCTTAATGTTTTGATTGATGAGCCTCATTGCCTCTGTGTTTAGAGGCCAGTTATTGTTTTTACGCTTTCCTGCCGTGAACACGACATGGCAGCCTTATCAGAGTTCTCACTAAACTTCAGAGAAGTGTGTCTACCAGTGAAGAACTGAATGCAGTTAGATGGTGAGTGGCCCATATTTACAACAGCTGTGAATATTTTCAACACATTTTCACAGACATTTCTTGTACTGTCTTTCAATGTTTATAGACTTATCATATAGATAACTGTTGGCACTGCGTTTAAGACATTGTTGAGTTGTCCTGGCACCTGTGGTCATTAATGTGATTATTGTGCTCATTACCTTGCACCTCGCCGTAGAATCCCGATAATATGGAGTGAATATAGTCTCAATAAGATTTGTAAATGTGTATTACATGATTTATAATTGAAGAACAAGATTTGTAATTGAAGAACAAGATTTGTAATAAATATGT